>JAULBS010088363.1:0-17842 GCA_032355785.1 Symmetromphalus regularis | reverse complement strand
GTACAGCAGAGCCACACCACCACCCCACACTCCCCAGTCCTGAACGTTTCCTGTCTTGCAATGGTTATTATTCCCCCCCACCCCTCCCCCACGTAATTTTGAGATTTATCCAGCATCCTTTTAATTGTTTTGTTGTACGATTTCGGATGCCTTTGTCTACATAATACATTGTAACATTGTTTTTAGTGGTTATTGTTCCTCCACCCCGATTATTTTGAGGTTTATCCAGCATCCTTTTAATTGTTTTGTTGGATGATTTTGGGTGCCTTTGTCTACATTGTAACATTGTTTTTAGTGGTTATTGTCCATACATCCATACATGTTCTTTGTCCCTGTTGCTTATGCTACCATTTTTTTTTTTTTTTTTTTTTCTTTTTTTTGTCCTCTACAACATCCCTATGTTCACTAATAACAATAATAAGTATCTATCGTTCATATGAGGTATAATTGTTAGTACTGGATGTAATAATTGACAAAAACAAATAAACATAAAAATATGAAGGGGTACATGAACTGTCCGCTTCATGGAACAGCCTGGTTTAGCTGAGTGAGATAATGATTTCACATGTGAAATAGGATCTGAAATGAGCCATGGTTTTTTATAATCTTGGTTTACTTGATCTTGACTGAAAGTTTAAACCTAGCTGTTTTGAGCAGTCAACAAGAAATAGGCCCTTAGTGCTTAGAACATAGGACTTTGTAGATGATGACAGTGGCTCAAATCACATAAGAGGCTTGTTAACACTTATTATTTTGGCTTAGACTTGAAGCTAGTATCTCCCAGTCTAGGACTTAGTGACCTAACTATTGTTCTAGTGAGACTGCTTCACTGTTAGTGAGTGAGTTAAGGTTTGCTTTTTTATACCCAATTAAGGTTCAGGTATGCTGTCTTGGGCACACATCTCAGCTTCCTGTACTGTTTGACAGATTGTGGATGGTTAGTTGTTTGTACAGTATAACCTCGTTTTATCGCCTCCTGAATAACGCCAACCTCTCGTATCACCAACTTTCTTCCAAGTACCATTTGTTTTCATTGTTAATTCCCTCCATTTAGTGTCACCCTCGCTATCCGCCATCCACCAAACATGTTTTTGAACAAAATGCATTTTATATGTTACAGTCCCCTCGATTCTATCGCCAATGCTTCAATTAGCTGTAATCAAGCGGCTCGACAGGAGTCCATTGGCCTTAATTAAGCTCATCAGTAGTTGTCACTTTTGTTATTGTCTAATGATTGACAACACCACTGTGTTAGTTAGTTGTCATTGCAGTGATTCTGCAATTCAAAGAAGTAGCGTTAGAAGACAAAAAGTCGCTTTGATGATCACGTGACAATAATGTTTGTTGTTGCATCTTTGGCACCCTCACTTTAACGCCAACTCAATGTAACACCAAAATGACACTGGTATGACACTAGGCGGTAAATCGAGGTTATAATATATATCATTATTATATACATGTATATATAAATATATAAATGTGTTATATATACTTATTACCCCAGTGGGCACTCATAACAGGGAAATATTTTTCATATTTTCTCAGTGAGAAATGTTATACATTGGTTTAACAAGGTATGGGATTTTTAATGTCGATACCAGCTCCAACTCCAGTGAATGCTCTGCAAGACTCAGTGTAAAAGTGCACCATTTGCACTGACCAGTGGTCCACAACTGGTTTATCAAAGGCCGTGGTATGTGCATACAAAAGTGAATATGTAACATCCTTTGCTGCTGATCAAAAAGAGTATCCTATGTGGTGGTAGTGGGTTTTCTCTAAAGACAATGACAGGGTTTCATATAACTCAGGAATCCTGCATATTTGACGCAATATTTCGCAAAAATACTCCTAAATAATATATGTGTCAACTTTAATTTTTTTTTTAATTCAAAAAAACCCTATTATTTATGAGAAGGAAAAACAATGGATATACATGTATTACTATTATAATGATAGAATAGTGGATAATGGATATAATATATGCATGTAATATAAACGAGTTATTCAGTTAATTATGTGATACAAATAATATGCTTCACTCCCATTTTTGAATGCTTGACTCCCAAAATAAAACCCTGAGAGTCACGATGACTCCCATTTTACAGAAGCTAGGTGGAACCCTGTCAAAGGCCGTGGTTTGTGCATACAAAAATTAATATGTAAGTTCCTTTTCTGCTGATCAGAAAGAGTACCCTATGTGGTGGTAGCGGGTTTCCTCTAAAGACAATGAGTAGGAAAACATCATGTATCTGTCACCTAATAGTCGCTAAATAAACAAAGTGCTGATATGTAGTTAAAAAATCCTTTCCTTCCCTTGTTGTCAGAAAATCCAGTAGAAATATTTTGTCATTTTTTCCTTGTATGTACATGTAGGTATGTGACAAAAAATTTGAAAGTTACGGGATTCCAGTTAATATCATTGAAAACATCTTAAAATTAATATTAATATGGTACGAAATTCATCTTTGTGTGATAAATATTAAGAAAGTTATGATGTTTTTAAACTGACAAAAACAACCAAACTTTGGTCACATTTTACAATGTGTTACAGAGTTTGATAAATTTAGTCATAACTTCTTTAATTCTTGTGCTATATAAAAAAATCTAGGTACCTATGGAAAGCTTAAGACAAAGGCTACAAGAATACATTAGTTGCAATTAGATTGTATTTGTAGGTAATTAATTTGATTAATGTCCGAAGCGCTCCAAATTGAAACAATGTTTTCGGCTGAAGCGACCGCCGCGAGTAGGCAGAGTTTGTCACGTACCTATTGTATGTACCCTTTTTGAAGCTGCTGTCACATTTAAAATGGCATGGTATATTTCTTCTTTTTATTATTTAAGTTAAGCATACTTCATTTAAGATGGCTAGATATTTCTTCTTTTTATTTAGCTATGCATACTTTTCCACTTTTATTATTTGTTAACATATTTATTTGCATATTTCAGTTTTTATTGGACTTTTAAAGTTGCATTATCAAAGTGAAAATGTTACGTTTGACAATATTTCAATTGAAATGTAAATCATATTTCCTGAATGAAATCATCTGACTTATTACTTAAAATAAAGATTTTACAATGACTTTCATTGCAAAGTGTGAGATAAGTTGTGAAAAAGAGAAAAAATGTAATGTAAGTAAGGAGAGGTAGAGTTTACTGTAAATTTTTGTAATATTATAGTTGAAAGTATCTTTCAACAAATTTTTGCATAATTTTGATAATGTATCTTAAATATTGTGCAACATAATTTATTTTCTTTTAATGTTGCCTTACATGTGATTTATTTAGGGGACATTCAGTAAATATGTTATGCCTTGTGTAGTGTGGGGGGTGGGGGGTCTATGGATAAGCATGGTGATTCATTACATTTCATAACTGCAAAAATGTCCTAAATAGCATGACATAACCTTTTTTTTTTCTTTTTTTTTGTGTTTGCTCTTAATTGTATTTAAAATTGTATTTTGAACAAAATTTGTTCAGTGTAAAATGTTTAAAATAATGAATATTAAGACTTGTATTCTTTTCTTCTATTTTTTTACTTTTTTTAATTTCTTTTTCTGCTCTTAATTGTATTTAAAATTGGATTTTATACTTTAAATGTTTTAACATTTTATTTATTACCTATAATATGATAATCATTGCAGACAGGTGAAGACCCGTCACCACCACAGGACAAGAAACGTCACAATTCCGACCAATCACCTGCCAAGAAGAAGAAAGTTAAAACAGTCGATATAGACCTTCCTGAGGCACCACTTGATGGTAGGTTATCTCCCTTGCAGAGATCCTTGTAATGTTAAATAGTCTTAATTAATTTGATGAAAGGCTAAGAAGGCAAAAATGTTGTAAGTGAATAAACAAATATGATGGTTAGGCACATGTGCAGAAGGGAAAGTTTGGGGTTCAAACCCCTCCTGCTTAATTTTTTGTTTGTTTAATGACACCATTAAAGCACATTGATTTATTAATCATCAGCTATTTTGACACATAGTCAAGAGTGAGCCAGCCTCCAATGGGTTTTGAACCACTGTCATCAGCTTGAGAGTCTGATGTTCTACTACATGGGCTCATCCTCCTGCTCAAATGACATTTAGTTTTTTTTAAATATATTATGCATCTATCCACTTCCATGAAGGCAGATGTTTTGCAGTGTTGCCAACCCTCCCGGAATTCCCGGGAGTCTCAAGGATTTTACAGCTTATGTTTCTTAAACTCCCAACTCTCGGGACATTCCCAGAACCTCACGGAATTTCATAAAATATTTATTAAAAAAACAAAAGTATTCTTTCCGTTGATTTCTATTCATATTACTTGGCAGTCTTTTCCATGAGGACAGCGGAAGTGACTGCAACGGTTTACACGGTTTAAACACGAAAATATGCAGCCGGTGCTCTCTTTCCCCCTCTCGTCAATGTTACCTGATTTGTGATTCGTCGAATTATCGGCAGAAGTTTGCGGAAATCCTATCACAATTGACGTTACACAAATTTTGGGGGGGGGGTCTAAATTTGCTGTAAATAGTAGCAACACTAGCGAATATTCACAATTTTAAGTTTAAAATGCCCCCAAAAACCACCATTTAATGTCCTATTTTCCAAAAGTTTCTTGCTAGACCTGACCCCGCCCCCGGCTCAGTCGCTTCGCTCCATTGGGGTACCTCCCAGAAATGAAACTCTCCAACACTGGTTTTATTTTATATTGTGGACTCTCCCCTGGTGAACTGTTGTTGAAAATGTGATGAATTTTTTATACTAAAGAAAAGTGTAAACATCACTTAATTCATCAGGTTTATAAAATAAGTCCGTATTTTTTTTTCTTTCAGAAATTCATCCTTATTTGAATGTAAAGAAACCACAAGAAAAATCACAGTCTAGAAAGCCTCGACCATCCAAGCCAAGATCAACAAAACCAGAGAAAACGAGACATCGAGAACGAGATGGTTACAAAGAAAATGTGAGTTGTCTGTCTGGAGCTAGAGTTGTCTGTCTTGAGTTAAGAGTTGTCTGTCTTGAGTTATTTGTTTTGAATTAGAGTTGTCTCACTTGAGTTAAAGTTGTCTCTCTTGAGTTAGACTCATCAGTTATAAGTTAGGTTCGTCAGCTATGAGTTAGAGTTGTCTTTGTATTTATCATAGGTTAATTATTTATTTATTTTTGATGCACATTACCACTTACATTTTTCAGAAAATCCATAAATTCAAGTATTGTTTCTAATTTCAGGTATGAACGACAAAATTACCCAGTCCGCATCGTGAACATACTTGAACATTGATAATCAGTCAACAGACTGGAAGATCCAGCCATACGTGACGTGTATAATATAGTGCAGCATTCACCCTGTTCATATTGTGTCTATACATCTAGCAGGGCTTCTAGAATACAGTAGCCCGTGACTAGTTGTTATTGCGGTCGGGGTTCCAAATAATCACTTTCCACTAGCCCGATGGCTAGTGGAATTTCAACAAAAAAAATGATGATCTAGAAACAAAAACAACAGTGCTAAATTAAGAACAAAAAAATCTTGTTTCTGGTCTACACATAATTTTGAGGTTCCAAGTCCGTATGTTTAATCAGTGACAAAAGGTGCCACGGCTTTCATTGTCGTGATCTTTCATTTCAACATTGTAGCAGAGTCCTCTGTTGAAGTGGTTCTCAACATCTTTCCACTTCTAGACCCCATGGAATATATGTGACCCAGCACAGCAAAATGAGACGAAGTCGGACATGCAGATTTCTCAATAAATGCAAAATTACGTCAGAAGGCAGAGATTTTTGAAATTGTGTTTTCCTTATTTTTACATACCTAAATATGTCTTTCGTCAACTAAAGGCATTAACTTCATGAAAAAACATGTTGAAGTGCTCTACAATGGACTGTTTCTAAAGGCAAATAGCTCAAGGGAATTCATTTAATCTAAGACAAAGCAAAAAAAATCACTAAATAACTCAGATGGAGCAACATTGAGCAATGATTTATACATTCATTTTAAAGCTGTATCATCTCCTATCTGATTATTTGAATTTTGGTCACCGACTTATTTTGCCATACTGGGTCACATTTTACAAATCTCTGAGGAAGCCCCTGCTGCCCCCCCCCCCCCCACACCACCCACCAATATCAGTCAGATTTTCCATATAAGGGGCATTAGGACTTAGTAGCCACTTTTCACATAAATCTTTTATAAACCCTAACATGGGTCATCTTAATCTGAAAAATTAAATTATGAAACAAATATGAATGAAACAATATGTATTTTGGTAACGTCATACATTACTGTTTGTACACAGTTCACCCTCTCTTCAGTGACTGCCCTGAGATTGTAAGTCACCTACAAGTTGTTTGATGTTTGGTTCAATCTTGTGAACCAGTCGGTCGTCGGATCGATCTTTCTCAGTGGACCCATTTGCAGTTTGAGCTATTTTCCATTCCAACCAGAGGTCCCCAACTAGTTCATCAAAGGCCGTGGTATATGCTGTCCTGTCTGTGGGATGGTGCATATAAAAGACCTGTTGCTGCTTATCAGAAAGAGTAGCCTATGTGACAGCAGTGGGTTTCTTCTAAAGACATATGACGGAATAACCATATGATTGACGTCCAATAGCCGATAAGATAAAAATCAATGTGCTCTAGAGGTGTCATTAAATAAAACAAACTTTACTTTTTCGTTTTTGTCGGAAGAACAGAACTGAATGCAGATTTATCTAGGTAGCTTGTTATAAATAGTTTTTCTGCTATCTTTACAGACCCCTTTTTCCCTGCTGACCCCCAGACAATTTTCACGGATGGGAAACACTGATATGTTGGATTAACCAGTCTGAATGTTTCCTTTAGGGGTTTCAAAAAAAGAAGGGGAATTGGAAAAGGAAAACTTTTTTTTTGTGTGTTTGTCTTTTACCCATTTTAAAATTTGAAACCCCACTCACAAAGAATATACTGTGATGTCACAACTTTTTTTTCAAATGTTTAGTAAATGTGTTAAAATTGACATTTTAATAAATAATGTAAATTAGCACACTTGTTTCATCTCTCTCCCCCCCCCCCCTCCTTTACAAAAGCATATGGTATGAACAAATAGGAAAATGCTATTAATATGAATGTCTCCATGGCATCTCATATCATTTGTAAATATATCATACAACATACATACAAACTCATTTCCATCAAACAGAGCATCTATCAGTTTGTAGATTTTGTAAATAAAAATTGATCATAACATGTATCTGGTATTTTTATGAATGGTGTTAAGACCAGCTTTTGGTTTCAACTTCGGGCATGGGATTTGTATGCCCATTGGCCTATATACACGGCAGTAAAGTCTGCAGTACACTTCAACTTCTAGGTATATCCTGTACACCACAAGACTTTGAGAAAAAATTGATTCAATGATTGATTCAATGTACGTACAAATGGAAACAGTTTTTATCAATTTTTGCCTCCTAAATACCCAAATTCGTTTTTGGTCGGGGTACTTGTTGGTTGGTTGGTTGGTTGTATTTATTTTCGTGCTTATATCCAATTAAGGTTCAAGCACGCTGTCCTGGGCACACAACTCGGCTTCCTATGCTGTCTGTCCAGGACATAGGTTTGTGTTAGGAGACACGAAACCTGCTGCTTTTCAATAAACAGCAAGGGATCTTTTATGTGCACTATCCCACAGATAGAATAGTACATATCACAGCCATTGTTAAAGCAGTTGTGGACCACTGGTCGGTGTAAGTGGTATACACCTACCCACTGAGCCTTGCAGAGCACTCACTCTGGGATGGAGCCGATACTAAGATTAAAAATCCCATGCCCAGACTGAGATTTGATCTCAGTACGTACAGTACCAACCTCAAGTTCGATAGCTTAACCACTGTGCCACGAAGGACCTTTTCATTGTTTCAGGAGTTGTTTTAATTTGTCCCAGTTATTTGAGGTTTGGTGGGTTGTAGAATTCATGTGTCACCCTACCACTGCGACCAAAACTGCTGTCTGTGTCAATGTGGCTGCACCCCATACTAAACATATAAATCACATCTTTGAACACCTCTCTTTTGTATCCTTCAAAATGATAAAATCTGCTTTCATTTCTTGCCTGAATTGATTTTCAGATGGGCTGTGAATTGGTTTCCAAATGGAGATTACTGTAAAAACAAATGTATTATCTCCATAGCAGATCTAGGGGTGGGTGGGGAGTTAAAGGGTTTCATGACTCCACTGTTTCACTCGATTTATTTTTTTATTACCATTTTACAAGTGGAAGGATGTGAAAATTAACAATTTTTTCACCTATTTCTATTCACTCATCACTTTTGGATCCACCCCCTTTTCAGAAATCCGGGTTTGGGTCCCCCCTTTTCAGAAATCCGGGTTTTGGCCCCCCCCTTTTCAGAAATCCTGGTTTGGGTCCCCCCCTTTACAGAAATCCTGGTTTGGGTCCCCCCCTTTTCAGAAATCCTGGTTTGGGTACCCCCTACAGAAATCCTGGTTTGGGTACCCCCTACAGAAATCCTGGTTTGGGTACCCCCTACAGAAATCCTGGTTTGGGTCCCCCCTACAGAAATCCTGCATCTGGACCTGCTCTCTAATGGAAAAGAATAAAACACAAATAAGCATGTAAGAATAAATATTTTATAACAACATTCAGTAAATATCTTAAATGGATAAAAGTGTAAAAATATACAAAACATGAAAAGCTTAACAGCACAGTGTGAACAATTAACAATTAAAAATATAGACAATTCACTTAAAGTAATATTTCAATAATGCTTATTTTCATCGTATAATAAACCACATTTACATAAAAAATACCAAAATTGTACATGTATGTCTTTGAACACAAAGTACTGTTGTGACATGAAGATAGCCCTACTTAAAGTACCACTATCGCATTTCAATAATGCTGATAATATTTTCATCGTACCGATATAATAAACTTTAAAAATTATCTTAGCACTATCATGACGTGGAGATTGCTCCACTTAAAGTGCCAGCATCATAGTTCATTTTATATTATGCTTACTGGTATATTTGTTATAATTACAATAAACTATCAAAAAACCCAAAACAAACCAAACTTAAAGTAAAACTGATCATAAAACTGATCACAACAATTCATCCAACCATAATAAAATGAAAATCAGTATTCTTTCAACAAAATAAAAGAAAAGAAAGATAAAATGGGTAAAAACTTAACAAATTTAAAGACAGAAACAAAATCCTATAAATGGAATAAAGTAAAAACCTACATTATTTCTCACCTTAATAAAATGGGTGAAAAAATTATTTACTTAAACACAGACTCATGACCTAATTAATTTCCAAACAAAGAATTAATTTTAAATATAAACAATTGATTTGTCCATAGAAATACTTCATTCAGCTACTCACATAACCACCGCATATCGCTTATTATCAATATTTAAAAAAATAATTATGAATTATGCTCATGGACAAATAAATCTAAAATAAAAATATTTCCACTGAAGGTGTGACGCATATAATTTGAGTCACGTGATGTGTATTCCTCCATTAGCCCTTATTTTAAAACTCATGAATATTTTGTACCAATTTATTTCGGCACCATGAGTTCTGATCTTGAAATTTTAAATGTGAAAATAAATCTATCAACTTATCATGGAATTCCATATATTTCAGTTAAAATATCTTGCTTGATATGAAAACGAGATCTTGTATAACAAATGGATGTAAGTTTCATTCATAATCAATATTCAGACCACAAAGCCCCTTAAATTCCGTGGGACTATGCCTTTAATATATTCTAAAAGATATAATTATTATACATCCCAGTAATTGTGACATGTCGTCAGCAAGTAGTTTATTTTATTTAACAACACCTCTAGAGCACACTGATTTTTATCTTATCATCGGCTATTGGACCTCAATCATATGGTCATTCTGAAATATTTATTTAGAGGAAACCCACTGCCACCTCAGACTACTCTTTTCCGATAAACAGCAAGGGGTCTTTTATATGCACCCTCCCACAGATAGGACGGCACATACGACGACCTTTGATGAACCAGTTGTGGATCACTGATTGGAACGGAAAATAGACCAAACTGCAAATGGGTCCACTGAGAAGGATCGATCCGACATATAACAGTAGGCTACTTAAACTATTTAAGTATTTTGATACACACGCAGGGGCGTATCCAGGTTCTAAAATTATGGGGAGCGAGCACATAAAAAAGGCGCCATGAGACACACCAAATAATTTTTAACTTACTATACATTTTTATTTTGTTTTTAAAATAAAAACACAAGGAAGATATAGTTTTTAAAGGAAATATATAATTGTTGTTTTGTATTTAATAACTCCTCGGGATCGTCCAGCGTCAGAAAGGAGGTTATGACGTCTTGGTTTGTTTTCGTTTCCCAAATGCCGGCGGCCACCAACGAATAATACAGAAGATTGAGAAGATGGTTCAAAACACTGACTGGGAGGTTGGTTAAATACGAGGGATGATTGATAAGTTAGTGGCCTCAGGTAAAAGGAGTAAATTTAAAAAAAGTCAAATACAGTCATTTTTCAACGTAGTCCCTTCCTAGATTAACGCACTTATTCCAGCGGTCATGGAGCAGACGAATCCCGATCACTTCTGTGTAGAAGGCGCCATCTTGGACCTTTAGAAAGTGTCTACAGCATTCATAACATCATCACCTGTGGTTAAATTATGACCACCCAGCTCCATTTTCATTTTCGGAATGAGGTAGTAGTCCGAGGGAGCCAATTTAGGAGAATAGGGTGTTTGACAAGTTTGAATCCACATTTCTGGATAGCAGCCATGACCACTGTGCAAGAGCGAAAATCCGTTCCTGAAAGTGAGGGAGGTGAGGGGGGAGGGTATACCGAGCTTAAGCATCACAAGTCTCAATATCAAGGGCGAAAATCCGTTCCTCAAAGTGTGGGGGGACGGAACATACCCTTATCCAAAAAGTGGGGTGACGGACCACCCCGCTGCCTCCCCCCCTACCATCCCTTCACCATTATAGACCACTTGTGTACTTCGGTATGACTATATTTGCGCTAAGACGACATGGTTAAGTGTTACATTGATACAATAAAAAGAAATACTGATAAAGATTATTATTTAGGCAATTTAATTTCACTGAAATTTTCAATTTTTCTAAGCAAAAAGTGGGGGCGATAATTATATAGGCGTCCACCCTGTCCAAACAGTGGGGGGACGTGTCCCCCCCATTCCCTCGGAATTTACGCCCATGCCACTGTGGACGTATGTACCGGAGCACTGTCCTGGTGCAAGAGCACTCCACTTGTCAGCTTTCCATGCCGAATTTATAATTAATAATTAGTAACTTCAAACATTGTGTTTAATCACTTAACTAGTTGAACTGCACTCACATTCAGTGAAACATGTATAGCTCATATACTTCTACGTTCTTCCAAGGTCATGCGATAAAATAAAATTATAATAATGAGATTCAACGTTTATCGCACAAATGAACTAAAGGGTTAAAAATAGTTGAAAAGGCGCCACTTTTGAAAAAAGTGCTCAGGTTGAACGGTTGCTCCCCTTGCTCCCCCTCTAACTACGCCACGGTCAGCACATACCACACCCTTTGGTATATTAGTTATTGGTTACTGTCTGGAATGGAACACATTGTCCAGCATTGTGGTGGCACATTATCCCAGTATGATTGTACATGTATTGGCGATAAGAAGCGTTATTACCACGGGTGCTTTCTGCCCTTTATTAAAAAAAAAAATGGTGTGAGGGGTGGGGGTAGGGAGGGGTGAGTGTGGGGTAGGGGTGTTTTGTTTAACGACACTACTTGAGAAAATAGATTTATTAATCATCAGCTATTGGATGTCAAGCACTTGGTTATTTGGACACGTCAAATGTAAACCAGCCTCTAGCGGGTTTTGAACCACTATCTCCAGCTTGAGTTCTAACACTGGACCATTGAGGCTCACTATGGACGCTCTCCGTTGTCCGAGGAGAAAGAAGTTCTCATATTACTAAAGCATGCTATACACAGGCCCGTACGCAGGATTTTCTTTAGGGGGGTGCGTTTGTGAAGGACCGAAAGTTTTATTTTCGTTTTTAACGTTATTCTAGTAAATTAGCGTCAATCCAAATTTGCATTTACGGACCTCGACAGATTTAGAGGGTGCGTACGCACACGTCGCACACCCCCCTGCGTACGGGCGTGTGGTAAACAGATCCAAAGTTTGATAAAACCCTGCCATGAACCATGTTCACGTCTGCTTTATGTTTCATAGCAGACGACAGTTGTTAAATTTATATTATAGGGAATCCAATAATTCAACATATTTAGTAATTAATCACAACAATGCAATCATTCTTTAAAATAAAATTAAAAAAATAAAACAATGAAAATTAAAATAAAAGGATATAATAGCCGATGATTAATATATTAATGTGCTAAGATTAATGTGTCGCTAAACAAAACAAACAGAAATCAAGTTAAATATTGTGATTTAAAACATGTCGGAGGCAGAGTCGCAATGAGTATGACCATGTTTTGAAAATCAATACAGTGTACACAGCAAAAATAGCCACATGTTTCACATATGCATTGGCGAATGTATGTTTCATACATGTTAAACATATGTTTCACACATTTCTTTGAACATATGTTTAACAGAACGCATGTTTAAAGTACGTTTAACATTGTATTTATGGTGTTCCTTTCTCTAGTAATCAACAAGGTGTTCTTAACAATGATAAAACAGTTGTCTAAAGTAATTAGAAAAGTGGCCTTTGTAGGATTTTAGGTATACATGATTCAGAAATGTATAATGGATATTTAAAACATCAAATTAAATCTACCTTCCTTAGCAACCAAGATGGTGTCTATAACAATAGTGAATCTTATAAATATCTACAGAAGCCCTTTCCATATTATTGTGTATGTCATTAAAATATGTTTAAAATTTATATGAAAAACATACTTTTATCATATTTACATGAACAAAATTACCTTCATGAACGTACGTTAAACATACAACGCTATTTTTGCTGTGTACGTGAAAAGTATGGCGCTATTTTTGCTGTGTACGTGAAACGTATGGCGCTATTTTTGCTGTGTACATGAAATGTATGGCGCTATTTTTGCTGTATACGTGAAACGTATGGCGCTATTTTTGCTGTGTACGTGAAAAATATGGCGCTATTTTTGCTGTGTACGTGGAACGTATGGCGCTATTTTTGCTGTGTACGTGAAACGTATGGCGCTATTTTTGCTGTGTATTCTAATGGTGTAGTTAAAGGAAACAAAAACGTATGTGTATGCTTTATTACTTCAAAAATGTTAAATTATTGGACACTCTATGGTAAACCTTTAAGACTGATTCATTTTATTACAAGAAAATAAATATATAAAAAGGATGTTAAATTATTCCACACCCTATAGTATATCTTTACAATTGATTCATTATATTACTATAAAATATGTTAAATTATTCCACACTCTACAGTATATCGTTAAGATTAATTAATTTTATTACTATAAAATATGTTAAATTATTGGACACTGCAGTATATCTTTAAGATTAATTCATTTTATTACTATAAAATATGTTAAATTATTGGACACTCTACAGTATATCTTTAAAACTGATTCATTATATTACTATAAAATATGTTAAATTATTGGACACTCTGCAGAATATCTTTAAGATTAATTCATTTTATTACTATAAAATATGTTAAATTATTGGACACAACCTTTAAGACTGATTCATACTTCACTAATGGCACCAGTAGTCGTTCCCTGTGGAATCTTTGACAGATTTGTCCGCGTGAAAGTCGACGGTGAATTACAATTAATTACTGTTACATAGCAGTCAAAAGAATACTAGCGAACCACAGAGCGCAGTACTCTGGTGCCAAAGTTATAAAACCATTCTAACGTGGTACGAAACGTCTAAACACCTTGGACATTGACAAAGGGTTGTAGCTAAAATGCAGTTTATTGAAAGCTTGTTAACGATGAAAGCTTGATTGTTAAAGCCATAGACCGGCGGAATTTAAGAGACGTTGTGCTCTTTGTTATACAAGATATCGTTTTCATATCACCCAAGACATTTTAACTGAATAATGGTATAGGGAATTCCATGTCGAGTCGATCGATTTTTTTCACATTTAAATATTTCAAATTTCAATGTCGAACTTCTCGTGGGACAAATAAATGGGTACAAAATGTTTTTGCAGTTATAAAAATATTCACAAGTTTTAAAATAACTGTTAACGGGGGAATTCCCGTCACGTGACACGAAATATATACGTCACACCTTCAACTGAAAAAAAAAAACACATTATTTTTTTATATTTATTTGTCCATAAGCACAATTAATAAAAAAAAATTAAAATATTGATAATAAGCGAGATGTGGTGGTTATGTGGACAAATCAAATGTTTATATTTAAAATTAATTCTTTGTTTGGAAATTAATTAGATCAAGGGTCCGTGGGAGTATGCGTTTAACAAGAACTCGAGTTGGATAACAGTTTAGTAACCACGTAGACTTAGATCTGGTTTTAAGAATTTGACCCCCTAGTTGGTTGTTGGATCGTAGCAAGCTTCTAAATTCCTAGTTGATTGCCAAAAAGTTGGCAACAAAAATACAATCAATGGTAATGAATTGGCATCTAAAATTCGATTGACTCCATTTTGAAAATTCTATATAAAATTTAGTCTATTTTGAACGTTCTATTAAAATTTTACTCTATTTTGAAAGTTCTATTAAAATTTTACTCTATTTCGAAAGTTTTATTAAAATTTTACTCGATTTCAAAAGTTCTTTTTAAAATTTGACTCTCGGAAGTTCTAATAAATTTGAATCTATTTTGAAAGTTCTATAAAATTTGACTCTATTTTGAAAAGGTCTATTAAACTTTGACTCTATTTTGAAAGGTCTATTAAATTTGACTCTATTTTGAAAAGGTCTATTAAACTTTGACTATTTTGAAAGGTCTATTAAATTTGACTGTTTCGAAAGTTCTATTGAAATGGGACTTTATTTTGAAAGTTCTATAAAAAATTGACTCTATTTTGAAAGTTCTATTAACATTTGACTCTATTTTCAAAAGGTCTGTTAAAATGTGAATCTATTTTGAAAGTCTTGTTACGGCTTTGCACATGCAACTTCTGCTTTTGCAACAGACCACCTCTTAATAATGGACACATTTGATTAATTCAGGTTTATAACTAAGCCTGGCAATTACAAGCTACTCGTGTGATTACTACAGTGATAAAAAATAATGGAAATATAAAATTATCAAAGATTATGAGTGACCAACATTTGAAGTGACAATATATAGAATTTATAAAATAGCTTTGTACAAGAAAATAAATATATATAAATATATAACAAGCCCCAAATAGGCTTGGAGTCAGGAACTGGAACGTGTTTCGAAAGAAAAGAAGAAAACCAACAACAAATAATAATAATAAATAAAAACGGCGCCTCGTTTTCCAGCTCAGTTTCGTATCTATCAGTTAGGAAGTTAAAAGTAGATGAAATCCCATTCATCACTTAAAACAAATATATTGGCTATTTTTATCCATAAAAATATCAGTTCTTTACTTTGTAAATGCGACATTGTGTATTATGGATTTTACGAATATTTTGTCACTAAAAGATTTTTGGACACAACGGATGCTATAAATCTGACACCAACCCTCTTCAAACAGCCGCCGCACCCCCCCTCCACCTCTAATTAAATGCCTTTAACTTTGAAAATAAAAATGTTATATCTACAACAAATGTTTCGTTTAAGGAGGACAGGTATACCAAAACGTTTTCAACACTGAAGACGCCAATTTGCTAAATTGGATTTAGGGGTCATCCATTTTTTTCATCATTTTCACGAGCATACAAAACGTACTTTGGGGGGTGGGGGTGGAGAAGGGGTTAAAGGAATTTGTACGCTTTTCAAAATAATAAAAAAATGACGATAATACTAGCTGCGAAATCATCATTTTTATTTCCTTTTCAGTTTGTATGCTTGTTTTTTTCTTTTTCTTCATTTTTTTCTGGGTGGGTGGGGTGGAGGGAGAAAGGGGGCCGAAAAAAGAGTAGGTTTTATACGCTCGTGAAAATGACGAAAACAAATGGATGTTTGGCTTCTTATAAAAACAAATATGGGAACTTGGCTCCTTATCTTTTAGTGTTTCGGCGGACACGCCCTCATTTACCCCTAGCATTTCATAACTATGAGCCTGCAAGATAAATTTACAAGAGAACTATTTCACCACGCATGAACCTGGAAATCACGTGAAATGTTTTTAAAAGTTTGGTTTTTCTTGATAGTTTGCAAGTTCATGAACCCGGACGTTCTGTAGATTTTTCTACTTTTTTCTTTTCTTTCAAGACTGTTGAGGAACATTTCTTGAGACACGCAACTGAACATTCTGTAGATCTTTTTGTTTCTAGAGAGACACTTTTAGAAACATTTCTTGAGGCATATAACTAAAAATCCTACAGAATGATTTATTTTTCATGCGAGCTTATCTTTTTTTCTTTTCTTGCAAGACTGCCAAAAAACATTTTCTTGAGGCATGTAAATAAAACTTCGGTAGATCTTTTTCTTTTTGAGACTCCTTCAGAAACATTTCTCGAGGCAATTGTGAAAATATTACAGAATGATTTGCCTTCGTGTGAGCCTGTCGAAGAAACATTTCTTGAGGCATATATCTGAAAATCCAACAAAATGATTTTTTTATACGTGCCTGTCAAAGAACATTTGTTTATAAATGTAACTGAATATCCTACAGAATGATTTGTCTTCTTTCGAACTTGTCAAAGAAACATATTTTGAGGCATATAACTGAAAATCCTACAGAATCATTTGTTTTTTATACGTGCCTGTCAAAGAACATTTCTTGATAAATGTAACTGAATATCCTAAAGAATGATTTGTCTTCTTTCAAACTTGTCAAAGAAACATTTTATGAGGCATATAACTGAAAATCCTACAGAATGGTTTGTCTTCATGCGATCCTGTCAAAGAAACATTTTGTGAGGCATATAACTGAAAATCCTAAAGCATTTTTTGTCCTCATGGTAGCCTGGCAAAAAAACATTCCCCGAGGCATGCACTTGAAAATCCCATAGCTTGTGATTTTTGGTGGACATCTCAGAAAAAAAATAAAAAATTCATGAAAATCCTGTAGATTTGTTTTCTCTTAAAAACTGCTTTAGAAATCTTTCATGATGCATGCACCTGGAAATCTTGTAGAATATTTTTTCTTGCTGCTTTTTTCCTCGCTATCATTCCCGGTTCAGAACGAGGGAAATCTTCGTCATCATAAGGAATGGTAACTTCAACACGCGGTATACAGTCCATACTCACTGGCCGTTTTAAACCCGGTGATGACGTCGGCGTCATCAAATCCGGAAGTACTGGTGTGGAAACACAACGGGCGATAACTGCGAACGGACTTCCGGAATTGGATACATTTAGGCTGGAGCTCTCATGATGGGAACCCGGTAGCACGCTTTTGATTTTTCTCCTTAAGGAACATCTTTTTTTGATGTTCTTGTGGACCTCGTTGTTAACAACGTCTGAAGCGAGGTCGGGCACGCTGCTCGAGCGTTCGTTTTGAGCAAGTTTTGACTTCAGGTAAAAACGTTTTGTGTTTGAGAATTTCGAGATAGCCTCGGAACATTCTAACTTCCCTACATACCTAGCCCACTCCTCAGCGCATAGTTTTCTACCAGGGTCTCGAAGTTTTGGATCACTTCCTGGAAGAGAGAAAAAAAGTTTTTAAAAATTATATATATATATATATATATATATATATATATATAAATGATTCAAACAGCTGTAATTCACTGAAAATCTCATT
>JAULBS010088362.1:0-29532 GCA_032355785.1 Symmetromphalus regularis | reverse complement strand
ATTAATATATTAATTAATCAAGAGACGTTCATAATGGTTATTATAATACAGATGTGTGTAAGTGTTTCAGGAAACATTCTCTATTAGCAACATTAATATATTAATTAATCAAGAGACGTTCATAATGGTTATTATAATACAGATGTGTGTAAGTGTTTCAGGAAACATACTCTATTAGCAACATTAATATATTAATTAATCAAGAGACGTTCATAATGGTTATTATAATACAGATGTGTGTGAAGAAGGGGGATTTTTGTTCGTTATAACACTGTAACAAAAGTGTGATCTCCAATAGCCAATATCTGCTTTTGTTTGCAGGAGAGAGGTAGGGTGGGTGTTAAATAAAAATGGAGAGGGTAAAGTAACCATAGAGTGACCCCCAATAGCCAATAATTACTTTTGTCCTGGGGAAAGGTCATTAAATAAATATATTATTTGACTTGATCTAGTCATGTGACTTAAATTTCATCTATTTGTGTAACTTCTATCTTTACACCCAACCCCCCAGTACTTTCAATATTTAATACCGTCAGGGACGATTCTCATCGACAGTTCAACCTCGATTCTTAGTTTCAACTGTGTCCACACGTGTTAAAAGAATGGTTGAACTGTAGATCATGACTGAACCGTCAACCACAAACTGGGCCTCAGTGTTTATAATGATACACATATTTTCTCTGTTTTATAGTACATGTTGTCCTGGTTGCAGCCCATACTACCGATACGTGTAATCTTTCAATATTTAATACTTTTATTGTTTATAATGTATTTTTCTGTTTTATAGTACATGCTGTCTTGATTGCAGCCCATACTACCGATATGTTGAGTCTTTCAATATTTAATACTGGTCATGTTTATAATAAGGTATTTTTCTATTTTACAGTACATGCCATCCTGATAGTAGCCCACACTACCAATATGTTGAGTCTTTCAATATTTAATACTGTATTTTTCTGTTTTACAGTAGATGCTGTCCTGAATGTAGCCCATACTACCGATATGTTGAGTCTTGTGTACCAGGTGGCTGTGTGGTTTTGGCGTTTGTTGTTTTACTAACAATTATTCCATTGAAAATAGGAGAGCGAAAGGATAACAGTATGTATTTTATTTTTAATTTAAAATCGACCATGTGTAATATACACAATTTCCAGAAATGTTTTACGTCGTAAACTTTTCTTAAATTTTATGGTTGTTTCAGTAACAGAAAGTGAAAGTGCAAACAATTCCATTAATATATATACCAGTATATAAACATTTGGACTCATGTTTCATTTCTAAAATTATTTTGGCTTTTTAAATTTAATTTTATTACTAGAAATATATGTGAATTGACTTTGGAGGAGGAAGATTTAACTGGGTGGAATTGGTAGGGGAATATCTGGGGAGGAGAAATGCCCTCAGCCATAGGTGCCATCTATCATGACATGGATTATAGAATAGTTCGACAGTTTTAGTTGTTTTTTATTTAAGTGACTTCATGAGGGTTTGTATCTTCAAAATATCCAGGGAATGTTTACATGTATTTTTAAAATATCCAGGGAATGTTTACATGTATTTTTAAAATATCAAGGGAAAGTTTACATGTATTTTTAAAATATCAAGGGAATGTTTACATGTATTTTTTACATATCAAGGGAATGTTTACATGTATTTTTAAAATATCAAGGGAATGTATAAGAATTAGTGTATTTTTCATATATCAAGGAAATGTTTACATGTATTTTTCACATATCAAGGAAATGTTTACATGGTAATACATGTATTTTTAAAATATCCATGGAATGTTTACATGTATTTTTATATCAAGGAAATGATTACATGTATTTTTATATCAAGGAAATGTTTACATGTATTTTTCACACATCAACGAAATGTTTGCATGTATTTTTTTCATATCAACGAAATGTTTATATATGTATTTTTCACATAATTATCAATGAAATGTTTACATATATTTTTAAAATATCAAAGGAATGTTTACAGGTGTTTTTCAGATATCAAGGAAATGTTTACATGTATTTTTCACATATCGACAAAATGTTTACATGTATTTTTCAGATATCAAGGAAATATCTGTTGCTACGCCACCAACAGTCAACTATGATCCTGTTGATGAACGGGAGCCACTTCTGACCAAATCTGTCTGCAATGGTACGGTCACCCCCCAAGGATCAATAAATACTCCTCCAAATGATGTCATTCAAAACACCAGCTGAGAGAATCATTCAAATGATCAATTATTCATCAGCTGAGATAATCATCCAAATCATTTCATTAAATACTTCAGCTAAAAGGATCATTGAAATGATCATTCAGTACATTAGCTGAAAATTTCATCTGAATGATTTACATAAAACATCAGCTGAACATATCATCCGAAGTATTTAAAATATCAGCTGAAAGTACCATCTGAATGATTTACTTGAAACATCAACTAAAAGTTTCATCTGAATGATACTATTCCAAATGACCTGATTGCTGATTGTGATGATTTCATCTTGGTGTTGATGATGAAACATGGTTTGTCCACATATTGAATTCCATTACTCAGAATATTTCTCTTAACTTGCCAAGTCTGTGTGATGTTATGTTGAGAAAAATAGTTTTAAAGTTGCCAGTACATACTGAAGACCCTAGATGACAAACCTAGACAACTCTAAGTTTTGTACAAACTCTGTTGAGAGAGAGTACTCATGAGCAACTGTACATCAGACATGCAGTTTACATCATTATCATTTCTCCAAGTAGTGCACTTAGGGGACATCCATTTTTTTCCCTCATTTTCACGAGCAAACAAAACAGACTTTGAGGAGGAGGGAGTCAAAGGGACATGTACGCTTTTCAAAATAGTAAAAAAATGATGATAATACTATCAGTGAAATCATAATTTTTTTACTTTTCAATTTGTATGCTTTTTTTTTGGGGGGGGGGGGTGGGAAAGAGTATGTTTTGTACGTTTATGAAAATGATGAAAAAAATTGATGACCCCTTAGTGAGTTTTGTGAAGTCACTTTTCAGTTGTAACTTGTTGAAACTCCAGACATATTTTTACTGTCTTTGTTGTGCAGAATTACATTATAAAAAAGTAAATGTGTAAAGTTCTGTAAAATTTACATTGAATGCACACAAGATATATACACTATGTTGGTTATGTGAATTGTGTTGTGAATATTCTTGTCTGTTCTACATATTTATTTGGACTGACTGTTGACAGATACTTGTTGCTATGGTTATAGAATTATATGCATTGAGATGTCATGCAGTTCTATTCAGAAAATAATGTGTAACTGTATCTGCAAACATGTTTTTACTGCATCTTCTGATAGTAGTGGTCATAGAGTAAGTTGTCTAAATATCTTCTGATAGTAGTGGTCATAGAGTAAGTTGTCTAAATATCTTCTGATAGTAGTGATCATAGAGTAAGTAAATATGTCAACTCAGAATGATTTTATTTGTGAGATATTGCGATATTTGTGATGAAACAATGTATGATCAGGACGTATATAGAGGTTTAAGATACTATTTATCACAACTAAAACATAGTCAAACAATAATTTCATAACTAAAATACAATAAACACACAACAACTAACATAAACTCACTTTGCTATCAATGTAATATTTCAAATATATATAATTTCATACCATTTTCAATGTGACAGATGCAGTAATGAAATTTCACACATCAGTTTAAATGTTTTCTGTGAATGAGGTAAAGCCTTCTTTGTTTTGCAGACACGGTTACGTACAAAGACAAGTATCTAGTAGGCTTCCAGTGAAATAATTATTTTTATAAGAAAGTCAATGAATATATATTTTTATAAACCATATTGATCTTTAGTTAGTGGTTTTAAACTGATGTTAGTGAGATAAATTCATCTAATTTGTAGATCTCTTGCAAAAATGATTAACTTTTCTGTAAATGTTTTTTGTCGACATGGGGGAGGATTGATTTGATTACAATATGGTGCAATCCCTGGTTTATATTTGAACATGTGAAAAGGGTTGATTACTGCATAGTGTTGTGCCTCTTGCTATAACAGAATTGATAGGAGGTACACAATCCATATTTACTGTATTATTTAAAAAAAGAGGTAAGCGGGATGTAGCTCAAACAGTAGTGTGTCTATCTGTGAACTGGTCGTTCATCGGATCGATCCTTCTCAGTGGACCCATATGCAGTTTGGGCTATTTTCTGTTCCAACCAGTGGTCCGCAACTATTTCATCAAAGGCCATAGTATGTGCTGACTTGTCTGTGGGACAGTGTATATAAAATACCCCTTGCTGCTTATCAGAAAGAGTAGCCTATGTGGCAGCAGCGAGTTTCTCTTAATAAATATGTCAGAATGACCATATGATTGACATCCAATTGCCGATGATAAGATAAAAATCAATGTGCTCTAGAGGTGTTGTTAAATAAAACAAACATTACTTTACTTTGTTTCAACTCTTTCTTCGGCTTGTTTTTCTGAGTGGCTGGTACATCTACATCGGTAGATTAGCTTGTACTCTGTGTTTGTGAGAACCTAAATAGATGTTGACTGTGTTTACAGAGTTAATCAACTGTAAACTGTAGTGTAAACACACAGGCTCATTGAGGCTCCACGTAAACCCACTCTGTGCTCGGTGAAGTTATACACAAAAGCTGTACTTAATTACAAAGTAAACAAGTGATGTTGTCAATGTAACACACTCAATCTATACTCTGCAGATCACAATGCTTACTGAGTTCCACAGAAAAAAACATGTCACAATTAGACCGGAAAGGATACACGAGTAGTATTTCCTGTAATTTTTTCTTATTGATCATTTATAAGTGATAATTGTAAAGATCTCTTGCAATGATTATAAAGTTCTTTTATTTAAGTATTAATTCTAAAGTTTATAATTGTAAAGATATCTTGCAATAATTATAAAGTTCTTTTATTTAAGTATTAATTATAAAATGTATAAGTCATTGTAAAGATCTCCTGTAATAATTATAAAGTTCTTTTATTTAAGTATTAATTTTTAAATTCTTCTTTCTATAGAAGTTTTAAATAAAAAGTTCTCTGCTAATGTGCAGGCCAGTGCAAAGCTGGTAGTATGCCCAGACCAGATGGGAAATGGAGGTCCCCATTTCAAACTGACCATTAACTTGATTAAGTCTTTTGTAATACCACGGTGGAGTAGGCGCCCTCAATTGTAGGCCCATCTAAGACTGCCCCTCCTCTGTCCTGACCTGCTAATATGTTAATTATAAAGTTCTCTGTCTGTTAAAGTGTTAATTATAATATTCCTCTTTCTATTAAAGAACTAATTATAAAAAAATCTGTCTGTCAAAGTGTTAATCATAAAGTTCCCTGTCTGTTAAAGTGTTAATTATAATGTTCCTCTTTCTATTAAAAAACTAATTATAAAAAATAATGTCTGTTAAAGTGTTAATCATAAAGTTGTTTAAATGACCCTGGATACCTCTGCACACCAGTGATTTTAACTGCAGGCTATGAATATTTAATTGCTATAAACACACATACTCACACAAACACACACAGCTTATGGAGGTGTTCATAATATAAATGATCATTAAACTGTTGGCAGTATATAGCTATCTTCATTAGACCAGAACACAACTTACAGCCTGATATTAAATATACATGTATATCTACAGCTGTGATCACTGTGAGGTCATTCAAGTGAATTTTAACCCAGTTCTCACTAGCTGTTTGTACAGGATTGTCAAGAGGTTGTGACAAGAAAACTTTGACAAAGTAGTGATGTTTATCTGGAGAAACATGTACAAAGTCAGACACTGTCACTGTTGCCAGGCTCGTGTGTAAAGTTATAGATGTTTGTCTCAGAAAGGAGTACATGTGAAAATCTTGATGGTGAGAGTTTAATAGTTTAAGATGTCATATACGAATGGTGGTTTCGTACAGGTGGGTGTTAGGTATCGTGTAATGGCTTCTCTTGCTGGGAAAACAATTCGTGAAATATCATTCTGCAGTGCTTTGTTGAAACTCCATATTCAATGAATACTGTATGAGCATGTGACATTCCAGACTTGATGGTTATATTTTGTGATAGATTGTCAATAACTACATACAAGTCACCAGTTCTGTTTATTTTTCTCATTCTCTGTCATGCATGTCAATTTCATGAGGATGTTTTTTTTTATGTTAAGGATATGAAGTAAACTAACTAGTACAACTACATAATTTAGTGAACTGTTATATTATTGATTTTTATGTATATATGTTTGAAAAAAATTATATTTGTTAGGATAAACGTTTGAAGTAACCACAGTGTGATTCCCAATAACCGATGTTTACTTTTGTCCTGGGAAGGTGTGGGGAGGGGGAGCAGGGGGTTCATTAAATAAATAAATAAAATTAGTGAACTGTTATGTTTATCAGAACAAAGAAAACAAATATGGACTGAGGCCATGACATAACAGTGACCAGTCTAAAGTCACCTGTAGCAGGTGTAATATATAGAGAATATACTAAATGACATCCCTGTGAAGTAGTATGTATTATGAGTGTATTTTCTATCCCACATCACTCGCTTTCATTATTATATATACAATATAATATGGGACACATTTTAATGTTTTATTTAGCAGGTGTAATATATATATAGAGAATATACTAAATGGCATTCCTGTGAAGTAGTCTGTATTATGAGTGTATTTTCTATCCCACATCACTCGCTTTCATTATAATGTATACAGTATCGCATGGGACACTGTTTATGGACCCATTTGCAGATTGGGCTATTTTCTGTTCCAACCAGTGGTCCACAACTAGTTCATCAAAGGCTGTGGTATGTGCTATCCTATGTGTGGGACAATGCATGTAAAATACCTCTTGTTTCTAATTGGAAAGAGTAGCCTATGTGACAGCATCAGGTTTCCTCTAAATATATATGTCAGAATGACCATATGATTGACATCCAAAAGCCGATGATAAGATAAAAATCAATGTCCTCTAAAGACTTCATTAAATATAACAAACTTTACTTTACGTTTACTAAACAGAATCTCATTTGATACGGTATATATTACAAGTGTATTTTCACTGATATATACCATATAACATGGGACACTGTTTAATATTTTATTTATTACACCCACCATCAAAGGATGCAACATTTGTTAGAAAATCCATAAATTCAATCATTGTTGGTAATGAGTAATAAACATGATGTCATTCACTTATGACATCATTATTCTGTATGTATCATGTGTTGTGTAAATACATTTACACAGCTGCTGTACCTTCAACATGTGGGAAATAAAATAGAATTGTTAAAAAGATATATGTGATCACTAAAATTAATCTTTCTTCACCCCCAATCCCCACTGCTTGTTGTGACCAGTCTAATGGATTTTCTCTTATACAGATTCTTTACATTTAGATTTAATACATTGTTTGTAAAATGTTATGAAATGATAACATTAGTTTTTAAAATATGCAGTTATGTTTTCAAAAGGAATGTTTGCTGTCCTAGCATCTTGTTTAATTGCTTGGTGTTAGAGTATTGTGACATAGTTTTCAGAATAAACCTGTTACTGCTGCATGTATATATGTTTGTTATTCTTTCCAATTAGGTTACACTATACCAAATTATAAGAGCTGGATCTAGCTCAAACAGTAGCGTGTCAGCTTGTGAAGCTGTCGGTCATTGGATCAATCCTTCTCAGAGAACCCATTTGCTGTTTAGGCTATTTTCCAATCAGTGGTCGACAACTGGTTTATCAAAGGTTATTGTATTTGCTGTCCTGTCTGTGGGATTGTGCATATAAAAGACCTCTTCCTGCTTATCAGAAAGAGTAGCCTATGTGGCAGCAGCAGGTTTCCTCTAAATACATGTCAGAATGACCATATGATTGACGTCCAATAGCCGATGACAAGATTAAAAATCAATGTGCTCTAGAAGCGTCGTTAAATAAAACAAACTTTACTTTTTGCCAGTGGTAAATCCCGCCATTAATTAGCTACAAAGACGTCAACAGCAAAAAAAAAAAAGAGTTAGCAAACATTAACTTTTGGCCATTCCACAGTGATATTACAAGTCTTAATAAAAACAAAAGTTGTATTTCTAGACAGGCAATTCATGGTATGTTTTTGACTCGTCTGACTGTTTTGGCTCATGTGGGTGACCATAAAATGCATACCCTATATTAATTTACAAGTATGTATCTGTACACATGTTTATTATAAAATATATTTTCAGATGACAATGGATGAAAAGTATGTAAACAACATCTGGGCACTACTTAAGAATGCCATTCAAGAAATTCAGAAAAAGAATAACAGCGGCCTCAGTTTTGAAGAGCTGTACAGAAATGCTTATACAATGGTTCTCCACAAGCATGGCGAGAAACTCTACAATGGACTAAGTGAGGTGGTCACAGAGCACTTAGTCAATAAGGTATGTAAGAGAGCATATATATAGGTCAAGCCTTTGAAATAGGGTGAGTTAGTAGTTTTGGCACGAATTATCTCCCCATGTCAAAGTGACACTCGATCTTGAATCTGTAGGGATATTTGATTTGTTTAGAAGAAAGAAAACGTAACAGTCCCCCTTTTATTAATTAATTGAGCGACAATGAAAACCCTACTAAAATGGAACCCATTTTCATTATCGAGAGCAGAAATGTTATCCATAAGTTCATAACAACAATAACAAAATATATTAAAATATCAAACAAAAATCTGTCTAATTACATTTGAATACAAAATCATTTATAGCTAGCGATTTACTGTCTTTGATGTACTGATTTATTTATTTTGAACAAAGACCAAACAAGTAAATATCCACAAAATACTTACCTCGGTGAGGTAGTAAACATTTAGAGAATGATGTCATCTGATGATGTAAGCTTGTTCTCGACTGACTATTACATTATTGTAGTGTAGAGTAAATACAGCTGAGTACCAGTTTAACGAGGTTCAGTCAGTGAAAATTATATCTCCAAAAGTATAAAATAATTTAAAAATTTAATGCCATTTTCTTCGAGTGAGTAGCAGAGAATTGATTACATATGGTAAAGTATATTTTTTAAGGCTAAATGGTTGAGTGTAGGCACATAGCCAGTCCAAAGTAGGACTTTTGTTATAAGCTCTACAAAGTGCTAGTCAATTCTATGCATTTTCTTCCAATCGTTTAGCATTATCGAGTCCGGAATTGTCCTCTTCACTTATGCAACACCTATGGGAAGACAACTTCACTAACTCACCCAATTAGACAGATTTACGATGGCGCTTGCATACTGTAATTGCCGTCCCTAAATTGTTTTACTATTACATTTACCATAGCTGCCAGCCTTTACAATTTTTTTGTAATACTTATGATTTTAACCTTTAGACTACTGAATTTTTTTAAGAGTATATTCTAGCCCTCACACTCGGTGTCATTCAAAAAATTTATTTGTGAATTATCTCGCTATTCACTCCTATTATTCAGAATCAAAATCCTCACCTTTGGTAAACCCCAAATTAATTCTTATTCCCAATTAGCTCTTC
The DNA here is from genome assembly GCA_032355785.1 of Symmetromphalus regularis. NCBI lineage: Eukaryota > Metazoa > Mollusca > Gastropoda > Neomphalida > Neomphalidae > Symmetromphalus > Symmetromphalus regularis. The sequence continues at coordinate 20,020 of JAULBS010088362.1, read as the reverse complement.
AAAATCTCTTCGTAACACCGCACCGCCTTACTCATAATGTTAAGAAAAACTTCATTAAAAAAGACTTGTTTTTACACCTAAATTTTGATCTAAATAAAAAATATATCTTCAATTATTTTATATTGCTTAGACAACATGTTGGGCTAAATTTACAACGCGAGTTAATTTCAAGGTAACTGTCCCACATGGCCAAATTCAAGGTCAAAGTAACGGTCAAACTGTCACCACTATTTACCTTAATCATATGCCAAAAATAATGGCATTTTTTGGAATCCTTGTAGAATTACCTTTCTAGAAATATCTATTTCATCAAGATTGACCAATTGGTGACTAAGATATGGTCATTTGAATATTGGCGGCGACGCCCGTTTTTGTCAAATTTGGGTGGGCTATATCTCGGAAATGGCTGGTCCGATATCTCTAAAAATTAGAATATGATAGTTTTTAGCCCCAATAGCCCAAAATATCAACTTCCAGCAAAATTGGAGAGGGTGAGGTGACATTTTTTTGGATGATTTGACATGGAATGACCCAATTATGGATCTCGGAGGTTGGCAGCTATGAGGAAAATTTCAAGAAAATGTGCACATTGCATGATATGAAAATTAATATTTTTGTGAAGGCAATATAAAAATGCTGCAAATTTTTTTATACAGCACCATTTAAGACAGCATTGCTGAATAGTCGTGAATTTTGAGACAGTACATACTGTAGTTGTTAAAGTAAAGGAAGTTTCACACAAAAGGGCTTGTACACAAGTCTTGAGTGCTACGACAAAACCTAGCAAGTCGTATTTGTCAAATAAATAAAAAATTGGTGAATTAGATAATCCAGCTGTTACTTGCTTGTTTTTCCATAACAAAATTCGACAATCAGGGCATATTTTGTTAACTTTGTATGCTTTTTAAGGTGAGGCCAAACTTAGTAACTCCAAAAATGGCACTTACTCAATGTTGACCAAAATGTGACTTGCTAGGTTTTACCTTAACAGTTAAGAAGTGTATTAATACTTTTCTAAGAGGTCAGTCACAGTTAACATTTTCCTGTTTGTACAAGGAATATGTGCTGAGGGGAGATCACAGCCAGTGTACAGAGATTATCACACTTGCATTGTAAGATCTATGTTTCCATGCCTTGAATAGCATCTCATTTCTAAGAAAAATGTTTATGGAAACATCCCAAATTTAGCCCTGTCAGAATTGAAACTTTCCATTACCCATAAATGGTTGATGCCAAAAAAAGTTGGGTACGGCCAAAATATAAAAATAATTGTTTCCCCTCACGCCACCTATCCTCCAAAATTTTATTGCCATTTTGACCGTCATTGATTTTTATAATCTGGGTTAAAATTGAACATATCTGGATATTTTGACTACACAAGGAAACCACGAGTGCAAAATTCAGAGAATTGTTTGTGTTTCCGTCAAAAAAACTGCCCCTGATGGCAGCATAATAAATAAATAATGCAGCTGTGAAGCTGTCTGTCGTCGGATCAATCCTTCTCAGTGGATCCATTTGCAGTTTGGTCTATTTTCCATTCTAACCAGTGGTCCACAACTGGTTCATCAAAGGCTGTGGTATATGATGTCCTGTCTTTGTGACAGTATATATAAAAGACCCCTTGCTGCTTATTGGAAAGAGTAGCCTATGTGGAGGCAGCGGGTTTCCTCAAAACAAATCTGAGAATGGCCATATGATTGATGTCCAATAGCCGACAAAGAGATAAAAATATCAGTGTGATCTAGAAGCGTCATTAAATAAAACAAACTTTAAATAAATAATGCTGGTGACAAAAACACTAATCAGATGTCAAACAAACAAATCATTTCATGGAATTATGCTGTGTGTCTTTAAAAAAGAAATCCGACCTACTTACACTTCTTGACAGGTAGGGTCAGGTGAGAGGAAACAAAAATATTTTTAAGATTGGTCTAACATATTTCATTTTGTGCTACCCATTTATAAAATATGACTCCTTGGAAATGAAAAATGTGGATTGTTTGCACAACTTTGATAGGTATGTAAATTTTATTCTGTGTTATGTTTGATGTGCATTGTTTAGACAATGTAAGTATTTAACTTGTATCTATGTTGGATATTTTTCTGTTGTTCAGGTTAGAGAAGACGTTCTTTCGGCTCTGAATAACAACTTCCTGCAAACTTTAAACACATCCTGGAATGACCATCAGACATCGATGGTTATGATTAGAGATATTCTAATGTATATGGTAAATACATTTTGGTTGTTATAAAATAATACAGTTTTGAAACAGTTTTACATTATATTATAGATAAAAGCATCATCTACATTCATGTATACTAGTATATGATATTCAAAATCAGCCTTTTCGTTTTGAAATGGCTTACAAGGCCAAGTGATAAAGTAAGACACCGATGTTTTTCATTGTGGAGAAGATGTGATAAAAAATAGGGAGGGTAAAATTCCTTGCTAATATAACATTATATTGGGTATCAGTGAACAAAAAAAAATGCTTATTACGTAGGGCCGGTATTTTCGAAGCATTCATAGCTACGAATTTGTCTTAGTGACATCATTTTCATGCTTTTTGTATACAGTGACTATAAAAAATGACATCACTAAGATAAATTTACAATATCGTAGTGCTAAGAGAGCTTCGAAAATATGGGCCCTGTTTTTCTGCTCCTGTTAAAATGATTGTACAGGAGAAAGAGTACGGACAAGTAAAACTAGATATGAGGTTGATTGGAAAAAAAAACACAAAATATTGATAAAAAAATAAGTCTGCACAAGAGTATTGGTGAAATAATGGAATCTGTGAAAATTAGGCTTTTTAGAATTGAAACAATTAATCAAGCAATTTCAACAAACCTAAAACGGGTTGTTACGTTCTATCAACATTGATAAAACATAAAATAGGTTAACTAAAACAGGTTACTCGATGTGTGATTTTCACCTAACCTCTTATCAGGTTACGTGACCTAGTCCTTATTGTCAGCCTTGTTAAATATATTTGGATTTTTAAAAATTGAATTTAAATTTAATAAGATAGAAATCATTGTTTAGGCGAGACGTTTAATTCAAAGGTTTTTGTTCATAGTTTATACATGTATGTTATCAACAACCCCTGAAATTTCACGTGGCAATCAGCAATATCGTACACCACATGCACGCAGCACTTTTTTTGATGCAATTTTGTTCTTTCATGGTATATGTTTTTCTTATTACAAATAAAGTATGCTTTATGCTAAAATTGCCATAGACACTACTTCTTCACAGCATTTATTTTGCTGTGGACATTTTCTTAATTGCAGGGGTTGATCAATTAAGAATGTATTTGTTATTATTATTTGTTTTTAAGTCGCAAAGAAATGTAGTTGATTTTGATGATGATTGTACTTTGTAGGATCGAGTGTATGTTCAGCAAAACAGTGTGGACAACGTGTACAACCTTGGTTTGATTATCTTCCGAGATAAGGTGGTGCGACACCCCATCATCAGGGACCATCTGAAAACAACTCTGCTGGAGATGGTTGCGAAAGAGAGGAAAGGGGAAGTTGTTGACAGGTAATTAAGAAACAAGTTCAATGGCATTTTAATTCATTACTCAACAATACATGAAATAAGAAAATGACTACAGCAAAAATGTCAGAAAAATTTTCTACACATGTTTTCTGAGTAGTTAGAGAAAAAGAGTCTGTGACAGATTTTGGGGGCCTGGGCCACCCTAAATTTTTCTATTTAAATAACATTAAATTTTTTTATTATGTATTATGAATTTTTTTAAACTTAAAGAATCCGGGATTATATTAATGGGAAGGAGTACCCTAAATGGATTTCCTGAATCCGCCACTGAAAGCATTTACCCAAAGTGAAGGGTCATCAGATTGAAACCCATCATTCGGTACATTGGGCTGTTTCCCATTCTAGGTAGTGGTGCACAACTGGTGGAAAGGTATATGCAAAAATTAATGTTTATTTTATTTGTCATTGTTACAGGGGAGCTGTTAAGAATGCCTGTCAAATGCTGATGGTGCTTGGAATAGACTCTCGTGGTGTTTACGAAGAGGACTTTGAAAAACCCTTCCTTGACAAGTCTGCAGAATTCTACAGGGTTTGTACACCTCAGCTTTTCTTATACTAATTGATTCATCATCCATCAGTTATCAATAAAGTCTGTCTCTTAGAGGTTTGATTGAATTATACTGTAACATGGTGCAGTAATCAAGGCTTTAAAATCTTTTTTTTCCTGAGAAGCAATCTTTGCTTGTCAGATTTTAGAAGCAATTCTAGATCAAAAGTATTAATATCTTTTTCACTAATTTTGTAATAAACAATCCAAACATATTTCAGTACAGTCATTTGACTGGTACAATCATCCTCTATTATATCACATTCATTTAATGTTAGATGCTAAAACAGTCAAGCTAACTACCATGATTGCTTGTCCTGAACATAGAGTTCATACACAGTATTGAAATCTTGAAGAATAATCGAATTTTGATTATCTATTTTCCAAGTCTGGCAAAAGTATGGAATAAAAAACATGTTTACGTCAGAGCCTTTCAGTAATTTACCACAAAAAAAATTCTGTAATATTTGTAAAAATAAGATGGAATGCAAAAAACTGTTTGTCAAACTGATTACCATGAAGTATATTGGATGTTTTGAAACAGCATTTACTTTAACACACCTCATACACGACACACTAACAGAATGAACATTAAAATAATTTCAGGTTTAACAAACTTTAAAATTAAATACTAGTTTAGCAATGAAAAAGTTGAGTCATCTTCTTTATGAAGTTGATTTCTTACTTGTTTTGGGTTTTTTTTTTCTAAGCTTTGAGAAATTTATTGTCCAAATAAATGTGCTGTAAATCACAAAATTAATTTTGTATGCATTAATTTATGCATCATGATGAGTACATTAAAATATATAATTTTAATAATGTATCATTCATTTAAAAATGTTTTTAATCTTAAAGTGCAATAGTAATTTGTTATTGTCATATTTTTCACTTTAATATCATGATTTACAGTATATATAAATATTATAATTGCCTATATCTGAGTATGTAAGATTAACACATTTAAATGTACTGAAGCAGCTTGCAATGGCTCCATCTTGCATCAGCTGACTATAATTGAGTATATTATACAGTTGGAGGAGCGGGATGTAGCTCAAATGGTAGAATATCTGCCAGTGAAGCTGTCGGTTGTCTGATCGATCCTTCTCGGTGGAACCATTTGCAGTTTGGGCTATTTTCCATTTCAACCAGTGGTCCACAACTGGTTCATCAAAGGCTGTGGGACAGTGCATATAAAAGACCTGTTGCTGCTTATCAGAAAAGAGTAGCCTATGTGGTGGCAGTGGGTTTCTTCTAAATACATATGTCAGAATGACCATATGATTGACGTCCAATAGCCGATGGTAAGATAAAAATCAATGTGCTCTTGAGACGTCGTTAAATAAAACAAACTTTACTTTTTCTTTGTTAATTTTCTTTCTTTTATTTATTTTCTTTTGTTCTATTTTCTTTGATTTTATTCCTTAATTATTTTATAAATAATTTCAATTCATTAAACTTTTGTATGAATTTCCAGTCCATTTCATTTTTAAAATATCCATTGGCGTAGCCAAGAGTAGCTCAAGGCCTCTAGACTCTACTCCTAGACAGCAATCAACAATTAAAATTTTTAGACCCCCTCAAAACTTAAACATCTTTTAAATATCTTGTACAATCCCAAAATTTAATTTCAATTTCCATTTCAAAACGACTCAAATTACTTGTTTTTAAATAATTAAATTTCAGAAATATTCTGTGAAATTACCAGAACGAAGATAATTTTATATTACTTTAGGAAAGAAAAGATATCTTTTATTTTATTTCGTTTCATTTCAATTTATTTCATTTAATCAAATTTAATTAATTTTATTTGTTTCATTTCCATTTCACAAGTTACCAAACTAAAAGAACGTTTCTGTTTAATTGTCAGAATAATGACAAATCCATAACAAACTAGAACGAGCGGGATGTAGCTCAAACGGTAGCATATCAGCATGTGAAGCGGTCGGTCCTCGGATCGAACCTCAGAGGACCCAACTGCAATTTCGGCTATTTTCTGATCTATCCAGTGGTCGACATCTGGTTCATCAAAGGCCGTGGCATGTGCTGTCCTGTCTGTGGAACGGTGCGTCTAAAAGACCCCTTGATGCTTATGGAAAGAGTAGCCTATGTGGCGGCAGCGGGTTTCCTCTAGATAAATATATCAGAATGACTATATGTTTAACGTCTAATACCCGATGATAAGATAAAAATCAATGTGCTCTAGAGGCGTCGTTAAATAAAACAAATTTTTAAATTTCAACAAACTAGAATGGACATAGAATTAAACAAAGAACAAATATATTTCCTTGAGTGGAACATAAAATTCAAAATCTGTAAGAAATTGTTTAAGTTCATCGAGTTTTTCTTTATTTGTTTTGCAAAGAATCAATTACAGATTATTATCAATAAAAACTTGATCAGATAGCGGAGTTCGGGTCATGTTTGAATAAATTGTACTAATCTTATTATGCGCATATTGTATAGCAGAGATGTTGGGTTCCCCAACCTTGACTTGGCTTTTGTTATTGAAAAATATGGCATTGTTCTGTAAGAAAAACTGAATGTTAAGTGTAACACACACAACACTGGTTAGACAGTGTAACACACATAACATTCGGTAGACAGTGTAACACACATAACATTCGGTAGACAGTGTAACACGCATAACATTCAGTAAACAGTGTAACACATATAACATTCGGTAGACAGTGTAACACCCATAACATTCGGTAGACAGTGTAACACACATAACATTCAGTAGACAGTGTAACACACATAACATTCGGTAGACAGTGTAACACGCATAACATTGGTTAGACAGTGTAACACACACAATTGGGCAGCCAGTATAACAAACACAACATTCGGAAGACAGTGTAACACACAAAACATTGGGTAGACAATGTAATGCACACAACATTGGGTAGATAATGTAACACATACAACACTGGATATACACTGTAATGCACACAACTTTCGGTAGACAGTGTAACACACTATTTGGTAGGTAGTGTAATACACAGCATTGGGCAGACAGTGTAATACACACAACATTGGGTAGCCAGTTTAACAAACAGAACATTTGGTAGACAATGAAACAGACACAACACTGGGTAGACAGTGTAACACACAACATTGGATAGACAGTGTAACACACACAACATTGGGTAGCCAATGTAACACAAACGTTGGATAGACAATGTAACACAAACATTGGGTAGACAATGAAACACACAACATTGGGTAAACAGTGTAACACACAACACTGGGTAGACAATGTAACACAAACATTGGGTAGACAATGTAACACAAACATTGGGTAGACAATGTAACACACACAACACTAGGTAGACAATGTAACACAAACATTGAGTAAACAATGTAACACACACAACGTTGGGTAGACAATGTAACAAATTCAACATTGGGTAGACAGTGTAACACACAACATTGAATATACGGTGTAACACACAACACTGGGTAGACATTGTAACATACAACATTGGGTAGACAATGTAACACACACAACATTGGGTAGACAATGTAACACACAACGTTGGATAGACAATGCAACACAAACATTGGGTAGACAATGTAACACACAACATTGGGTAGACAATGTAACACACAACATTGAGTAGACGGTGTAACACACACAACATTGGGTAGACAATGTAAACACACAACATTCGGTAGACATTTTCCTAAAGAGAAATAACTTCATATATGGGTTTCTGCTTTTAACATTACTTCCTTGTTACACTCTTCCCTCAAACTTCTCCCTTCAAAGAAAAATATATAACTACAAACCTGCCATGTGTAAATACTCATGTTGAGTATTCCTGTACAGTTGATTCAAATAGTATATATATATAGTATGTAAATCTATTCGTCTTCATGGGTATATCTATCATAATATAATGGATTTCTTTATTTGTTGATTTAATTATTGCAAAATGTTCTTTCTCTCAAATAAAGACTGTGCAGTTTATTTCTCACTCCTTTCCACACCAGCGTCTACCGTTCGATTTCATTACACGTCACAAATCAGTTACGACCATCCATTTTAAAGGCGAACTATTTTGTTGCGCGGAGGCACACATGAGTGGGCGTGAAACGTCATGTCGAGGCCACCGTTGCTCCACCCCTGACACGCATGTCAGAATCGGTCGATGAGAGCTGCTCCCACATAATTAGTGTCAGCCAACCTACGAGATTTAGCGAGAGGCGTGTTACCTTCATTACTGTAGTTTATGATCTTTCCACATTTCTCTCGCGCTCCGCACTCACTCCGGGCCTATTTGCCCAGCTCGCTTAGGGGCTAATCCTCGTTTCGTTAATAGAAACGCCAAAGCCGTAACGTTTTTCCCCAAAGGTACGCGAGAAGAAAATACTCGAATTGTAACTAATAAACGACAACAAATTCCATTTCCTGCTATAATAAAGTATATTTACTCCTCGACTTTAATATCTTCTAGCTGTTTTACGAGCCTGAAGTTAAACGCAAATTTCATTTATTATTTATAGAAAGATTTGGCGAGATTTACAGTAAATTACAATGAGTGGATCGATGTGGGGATTTTTGTTAAATTGCTAGCTTTTGTGTCGAGTTAATTAAACGAACCGTTAGAATGGAGTCAGAAAAAGTGTCGCCTAAAGAAATGGTGACTTTCCTAGATCATTTAGCGTAATGCCATCTTCAGCAAATGGACGTTTATAATCATTAGCCGGTGTTTCATTTGCCAGAAGGACCAATAAAGATCTTCTTTTAGACTATTTTACAGCATTCTCCTGCATTCAGCGGAGGTAAGCTTCTTAAAATCTTTCTAATGGTGGATTTCAATTCGGGTTTATCAACCTATTTGTTAAAGATCAGGTTCATGTTTGCTTCAGGAAAATGCCTTGAAGGCGTAGGCGAATTAGTACAGTAAACTTAGTCTCTAGGTCATTGATTATTAAAGATATAATGCGACAATGTCTATAACTGATGGCAGTCTTCATAAGAAATATTAAAATACTAAAATACGTGTACAGACACGAGTTTATGTTTGATTTCTCTCACGGTATTTTGTTCATCCTGTTTAATAATTTTATCCATTGTTATCTGTATATTATTATTCAACTTAATTTTGACGGTGCATTCATAAATCAGAAGAAAAAAAAATAACGGTCTCTATTATAATCTGTTTCATTCACCGAGCACATTGAGTTTCATGGATATTTTGAATATGCGTCAAAATAAACAAACAAAGGTAAGCATTTACGGAAATAAGAGAAACAGCCTATTTTTATTTTAATAAAATTATTTTGAGAATTAAAATATTAGGAGGGAAAGAAAAACGTATTTTCGACAATTATCACAGTTATGGCAGTTTTCCACGGCAATTTTCAATACTAAAACAACCATATACTTTGACAAAAATTGTTTCATAAACTATTTGCATTGTTTTTCTATCAATGAGTTACTATATTAAGACGCGTTTTATTCTTAGCTAAACTTGTGATTGAACCATTTTGCAAAAACCGCCACTTTTGTGATTTTGTTTTTGTTAAATGCATAAAAAAAATAAAAATAAACATTTAATACATTTCTCAAACCTTTCATTCATTGTAAGGTAGTAAGGTCGTACAGTAAGATGTAAATATTTTATTATTAAGTTTTATTACACTTTGGTTATTAAAATGGCTACTAAAATGCTAAAATCGTGTTTTGTTTTTTCACTCCATTTCTTTACGTTTTAATATATTTTCATGAAAATTCATAAAATTATAATACGATTTTTTCCGCATCCACAAAATGCTTATCCATTTTGTCTAAGTTGATTCAAACAAAAGTTATCCACAAAAAAAAACAAAAAAAACTTCAACCCGCTCAAACCCCCAACCCCCCAAAAAAACAAAACGTACACAGTGAATGAAACGCACTATAGTTAATTAATTATTAATATGTTACTAGATGTCTGTTTTAAAACGAGTGCCACTGGTTTTAACTCTTGTAACAGCGATAGTAAATTCACAATATAATAATTGCCAGTTTTCTAGTTTATGGCGACTATCTCCTGATTTGTGACTAGGTGCCGTTAAACCAGTATTCAATCAATGAATCAATCCCTGAATAAATCAATCGATGAATCAGCGAATCAATTAATCAATTGATCAGTCAATCAATCATTCAATAAATCATCTGTTTAAAAACATTTTAACTGTAGTCTTTTTACTTTTAAAATACTATGAAATAATAAATTCATATGATAATTACTAGATTTCTAGTTTATGACCATTGCCGGATTTAGATATTATATCTGTGATTGTATACCTTTAAAACACCATGAAATAAAACATTGTGAATATAGTCATTTTAATACTTTAAAACGTCATAACGACTTTAATGTAGGCTAAACAGTCGATAAACTTTATTTTTTAGATCAAAGATTATCAAAATGACATGTAATAATAAATTGGTAATATAATTTTAGTAACGTAAAACAACATGGCAACATCGGTCAAGATATTCCCACGGTTAAACGATGCAATGACTCAGTCTAAAAAATCTGCCTCTGAATGGAATAAACTTTTACTCAAATTGTTTTTAATGTCAATTTGAGATAATTGAAGACTATTTTTAAGTTCACATTGCGAAGCCCACGTGGGAAATGTCTATCTTTGATGTTTAAATCTGCTAAAAATTGCAGATAACCTTTTGGCGTGTGTCAAAACACGTCACAAAAACAATCTTTGTGTCAATTTTTGTCCGTTTATGATATTACTGCACTCAATTGGACTTTAAGGATAGGTTTGAAAGATATCGGTAAATGTAGCTTATTAGATAAATAATCAAATAAATACTATTTTGTCACTTGAAATAAGGTTTGTTTATTTCATCTGATCCGATGGAATGTCATTGATCGAAACCACAGCAGCTGCATTTCAGAAATAATTTGGTTAATTAATTAATACAACAGAAAGACAATTAGATTTCCTGGTACTTTATCAGCGTGATAGCCGTATATATTCCCGAGGATCTGAATTATATATTATATTCAAATATATTAATCTAGGTTTACAATGATAATTTATTCGTATTAAGTTCAAATGTTTGTAAAAGATTTGTAAAAATATATCCAATATATATTTCTTTAGCATCATGAACAAAATGTAGGAATATGCTGATAAATCTGTAATATAGTTGAATTAAGTAAATAAGTAAGTAAGTAAGTAAGTAAGTAAGTAAGTAAGTAAGTAAGTAAGTAAGCAAGTAAGCATGCATGTAAATAATTAAGTAATTAAGTAAGATAGCACGTAATTAAATAAATAAAATTAAAAGAAAATAAATAAATAAACAAATAAATAAATACAGGAATAATAGCAGTCAGTATATGGAATTTTATTTGCAGCTAATTAAATTAAATAAATATGTGAAGTATTATAATTATATAACATGTATACAATAAAATGATACTCAACTATTATTGAATATTTCACCAATCATTTGTTGATTAAAACGTAAACAAATAGTTTTTTTTTGATTTGAACTTTTTTGAATTAAGATTTTTTATTTCATCCAACGAACATCAAACAAACTTTAGACAAAATGTTAAACCAAGAATAAATTTCTCTTTTCAGTTTCAGGTATAAAATTGATTTTGTTCAGCGGGTAAAAATAAAAGTAGTGTGGGTTACCAGAAACAAACGTATACGATATCAACTAGATTTTAAACGCATGTGCTTGACTTAACTTAGTCACGAAGGTTCACTCAGCGGAGCATGTATATATGTGTGTGTGTGTGTATGTGTGTTCGCCTGTACTAGATAACGTGAGTATGACTTAATAATTGTAACTTTGTTTTGTGACATCTAAACTTCTGTCTGATATAGGTTATTGCAGACAGACAAACGTACACACAGACATACATCCAGGCAATTAATTAGTTTCAAAACAATGTCCTGGCGAGGTTAGTGACTTACTAACAAAAACATCAACACAGTTTTTAATAGAATAGTTATAGAAGAACCATTTTAAAATAGAATAGTTGTAGTTGAACCATTTTAAAGTAGAATAGTTGTAGTAGAACCATTTTAAAATAGATTAGTTGTTGTAGAACCATTTAAAAATAAAAGTTGTAGTAGAACCATTTTATAATAGAATAGTTGTAGTAGAACCATTTTAAAATAGATTAGTTGTAGTTGAACTATTTTATAGTAGAATATTTGTTGTAGAACCATTTTATAATAAAATAGTTGTAGTAGAACCATTTTAAAATAGATTAGTTGTTGTAGAACTATTTAAAAATAAAATTGTTGTAGTAGAACCATTTTATAATAAAATAGTTGTAGTAGAACCATTTTAAAATAGATTAGTTGTAGTTGAACTATTTTAGAATAAAATAGTTGTAGTAGAACCATTTTAAAATAGAATAGTTGTAGTTGAACTATTTTATAATAGAATAGTTGTAGTAGAACCATTTTAAAATAGAATAGTTGTAGTTGAACTATTTTAAAATAGAATAATTGTAGTTGAACTATTTTATAGTAGAATAGTTGTTGTAGAACCATTTTATAATAAAATAGTTGTAGTAGAACCATTTTAAAATGGAATAATTGTAGTTGAACCATTTTAAAATAGAATAGTTGTAGAATTATTTTATAATAGAATAGTTATAGTTGAACCATTTTATAACAGAGTGGTTGTAGTAGAACCTTTTTATAATAGAATAGTTGTAGTAGAACTATTTTATAATATAATATAGTAGAACTGTTTTATAATTTTATTTTATGTACACCACATTTACATAAATAATAATACATTTCTTAGTGAATGATCAGATATTAGAACAATAGCACTCCATTATAAAATATAAAAGTAGGTTTTAGAATTTTTTATTGAACTTTTTTTCCTATAATACTGGGATTAACATAACATGTTTAAATAACAAAAAAAAGTCACATCTGGTAAATATTAAAGGACTGTTTGTAAAATATGTTTGGTGTCCTTGTACATATTTTCACATATATGAGAAAATACTTAATAGACTTTATTACAATCACTTGATACATACAGTAAAAGTACTATAGCACTGAACTACTTCATACGCACTTAGAAGAGACTATACATTATTTCTAAAAATTCTACATAAATACTAAAATAATACATTATTAAACATATTAAATTCAATTAATAAAATATAATACTATACACTATTTAAAGCAATTCAGTTATCCACACATCATTCTTTGACATGAAACTGTAACACTGAAAATAAATCACAGTTATCTTGGTTTATAAATATAACACATTACATTTAACATAATTTTATACCAAAAATACTGTGTTACGGAATCACTTTAAAATGAAATAAATCTTCATAAGCGATGTTCTATATCCCTAGTATATTACTAAATAAAAATAGATATTCAGTCTTAAAGTGAATGACAATATTACACATATTTTCATGTTTGGAGACTTGTAGATCTTTCATGGGTTGATTAAAATTTTCATAATGTAATTGTAACATATTTCTAGCCATAATATATTTGCGTCAGTAAGTAAAAAATTAAAAACGTGTTTATTTTATCTTATTCTGTTACAATATAATATTCATATTTATATAACATTTCTAAAATGACAATATTGTTTAGTTCCTTTGTTCGGTGACACTTAAATCAACCATATTAATACTAATAAATATGATATAAAATTATGCCAAATAAATAACAATATATACTATATTATAAAACCCGTTACATCACTGCACTGTACAGTGTACAAGTGTTTTATAGGACAATAGTGTACAACGAAATAACAGTATATACCATATTACTGCATTGTACAGCGTACAACAAGTGTTTTATATGACAATAGTGTACAATGAAACACCGATAAGTCAGCAATTAACATATTATATTATCATCTAATTGATAGAAACATATTTTATTGCTTTTAAGAAACAAATAGATTAGGCACAAGTTTTTTTTTTTTGCAACTTACTACCGTTGACCTTTTCCATAATACATACATCATAGACGACAGTGAAGTGTTACATTTATGCAGTATAAAATATGAACAAAAATGAATATTTATGAAAGAAAGAAAGAAAAGAAAGAAGAAGAATAGAGGAGAAAACATCTTTTATCTGTGTTCCATAATTAGGCAGCTGAATTTTTTTTTTTTTACAGTGTGTATCATTAAAAGACAGAAACTGATAAAAAGTGTACTTTAATACAATAAAACATATGATGAACTGTAACATGTTGAAACCAATATTAAAATAATAAATAAATCTGTTATCCATCTTCAGTAATATATCTTCTACCCTAAAACACAAGTATAGCCAACATTGAGATTTGTTGAGTTATTAAAATAGAAAATTATTCACATTCTTCTAATCATGTGTAATTAAATTTAATTTCGTTGATTACTACTAACAATGTTTTAATATTGCTGTTGGCTTTAAATATATAGCACTCGCCCACTTCTGATGAAGAAGAGAAAACATAAATACAGTTAAAATATTTAAAATATTTTTCAATGGATAAATTATAATATTATATAATTCAATATAGTCTTATAAAAAGATAAATTATATCAACTATGCTACTGTTGATGTTTCGACGAATCCTATTACAGTATTTATATAAAACTTATAAAAATATGTAACAACGTGTACATTTATAAAAATGGTATAACTAAACCAAAATGAAAACATCAAAACTGTAAAAAAAAAAAAAAAATAATTAAAAAAAAAAAGATTCCAATAATAATAATTTTAAATAATAAAATATGATTATCAAGAAAATTAATATTGATATCCCGTCTAGGACTGTCACTAAAATAATATATGATTTTTTTTTCTCTTAAAATTGTCATGTTGGCCTTATTATTATTTTTTTTACTAATATATTTACAGTCTTATAATAATTACAATTAAAATAAATGTAAACTTTTGTTATCTTACAATTTGTCTTCATCAGTACATGTAGTTTTAATTCAGACATATGTAGACAATTGGAGAATGTACAGACATATCTGCTTTGAAATATACTCATAGGGTTAACATAATTATATTAATAAGAATACCATTAACCATCAAGTAGAATGGAACCAGAGAAGATTAAACTGACAGTAAGTAATTTATTAATAGTCCAACAACAGAGTCCTCCGAAACAAATGGTACATCTGTAGATGCTGAAATACCTGTAGATGCTGAAACACCTGTAGATGCTGAAATACCTGTAGATGCTGAAATACCTGTAGATGCTGAAATACCTGTAGATGCTGAAATAGCAAAATTGGATCACATGCTGTATTACGGTTCTGATAAGTGACAAGATACAGGTGACTGGAAGTAACTAAACTATGTCACGTATGAACGTTACGGTCTAGACAAAACATATATGTAGGTCATAATAACCACTGAAGGAATGTTAGTTTAATGACACCTCAGGGCATTATTTAATACGTGGCTGTTATGAGCAGAAACATTGTAATAATGTAACATTGTCAACATCATCAGAGATAACCACCTCGTCACATGACGACTATTTTGGAGATACATTAGTTTTTCAATTTATAAAAATGCATAATAATTAGGTAGTCGTCTTTGAGTAAATACGCTTTGGTAAGATAAAAAAAAAAGAATCTTTAATGTTTTAAAATAATAAATTCAAATTTAATGGAACTTCCATCTTTCCACGCCCATATTTTGGTTTATTGTAACGACCCCGGTGCTCAAAACATGAACTTTGGGTATAGGGGCTTTGCTTCTGGTAAACGAGAAAACAAAAACAACCAAAAAAAAACCCCAACAACAATAGCATATCTTGCTTTCTACACTCATCGTGAAAATAACTAAGCAATTATATTTAATTTTCAGAATATAGTATTGACTTGTTTTCAACTGAAAATATCCAAGCTTAGCCACTTGTTACTAATTAACAATATGACCATTTCCTCCCCATGAGTAAGAAACGCCGAGATAAAATTGTGATAGATTTTAAAATATTAGTGCAAGTACTTAAATATTTATATTATTTTAACAATCAATAACAATCCACTGATATTAACATTGATTTTAAATAGTTGAAACATTTTTAACATAACTTTCACTTAAATGCATTTTAAATATTAAATACACGATGTCAGGGATAGAGAAAATAATTTTAAAATGTGTCAACTCTGACAATAATAATAATAAAACGGACAAAACGTAACCTTGATATTCATTGATAATGAATGCTACTATAAAAATTGAAACTGAAATAAAATACCTCTCTAGATTAAAAATCTGATACCGATCTACAACTGACGTAGCATTTTATAATTTTATGCACACCAACTCCCTGATGCATGTTAACATATTTAATTATTTACCTCATTAATTTTGATAATTCCATATCAATTTAACAGGCATGTAATAGTATACATAAAGATTTATGACATGACAGAAAACGTCGCCATCAGCCCTCCAAAATCTATTATATATTCATTTTTGTTGTGACGTCATTTTCGGATGACATTACACGCTCGGAGGTTTAATAACACATGCATTAGACCGTGTTATGTGTGTTCTAAAAACGGAGTATGTAATAATGAGTATTTATTCACTACGTAAATATGTTGCATGTTACAACAATAGACATGATCGCGTGTTGTTTATGGCTTTACAGTTGGTTAAATATATTTATTGCTTTTAAAGTGAGTTAATACATGCGACAGCACAATGTTGTTATATAATACTTGACACGTTGTAAGTACCCTGTTTCATTTTGTCAACACAGTGAACATTAAAACTCTGTTCTAAATGACATATCCTCATTTTAATTGTGAAGTTTTATCCAGAGCAAATCTATGCTAATGATTCTAGTTCCAGCTGTGGAAGGATAATTTATAATCACATTTCACATATATTATCAGTAGCGGATCCAGAAAGTCCATTTAGGAGGGGGAGGGGGGGGGGGCGGGGTGCCCTTCAGAATACTCGAATTCTTTAAAGCTAATTTTTTTTTATCAAAAAAATATAATAATATATATTTTTTTAAATCATTAATAATAGGGGGCCTGGGCCCCAGTGACCCTCGCCAAATCTGCCACTGATTATATATTTCTTTAACGATCCCCAGTACACAAATAAACATCGGCTATTGGAGGAGACATTTTTCAAAACAAGACAATACTTTATTTACCCCCAGGCCGTTACACAACGGTAAAGGAGAACTATTTACATGACATATTTTAATAAATACTTCTTGGAGAGGACGTCTGTATAAATATATCCCACCGTTTGCTTCGAAAAATTGAAATAAAATACCTAAATAATAATCTTTACCAGTATTTCTCTTTATGATATCAATGCAACACTTACCATGTAGTCTTAGCGCAAATATACCGAAATACTCAGGGTAGATTAAAGTTTGAAGGTTTTAGTTGGAAAAGACATTTAAAAAAACTGTTGATTTTCAAAACAAATTAGGGGTGGGCATGCCTCTCCCACTCACCTCCCCAGCCTCCCACACTTCCCCAGCCTCCCACACTTCCCCAGCCTCGTCCCCACATTCCCAGGAAGCCCACCGGCTCCGCCCCCACTCCACTTCCAAGAAGCGACAGTCGGCCATGCTGGGGCGACATTTTACAAGACAAAACAATGCTTTATTTACCCTCAAGCCATTGCACAAGCATATGCGAGAACTATTTACATGACATATTTTAATAAACACGTGACAGGAACATTCGCGTTAAATATATAAAATAAAATACAATGTAATTACAATTATATATATTTATCCTTCAATTGCTTTTTTTTGCATTCGGATAATAATAATTATATCGGCAAGATGAACGAATATGATATGTTGGTATTTTTTGTTGTGAAATAACCGTGCAATAGCAACACAAAAGAATAAAAGTTAATTTAGTTTTTTCCCCATTTTATGTCGGATTAAATGATAAAGAAAATGACCACCTAATCACACTGAACAACGGCTCCAACAGTTAAATTACGTTCTGTAAAAAAATTTGTTTTATTTAACGAGGCCTCTAGAGCACGTTGATTTTTATCTGATCATCGGCTATTCGACGTCTACATATTAAGGTCTTTCTGTCATATTTCTTTATAGAAAACCCGCTGCCGCCACTCTTTCCGATAAGCAGCAAGTGGTGTTTTATATGCACATTCCCACACAAAGTACAGCACATAACACAGCCTTTGATGGACCAGTTGCGGACCACTTGATGGAACGAAAAATAGCCCAAACTGCACAATGAGGATCGATCCGAAAGTGCTTACGGATGCAAGCTACATAGGTTTCAGGCTCTTAACGGTTTCACACTCATAGTCTTCAAAGGAAACCCGCTACCATAATATAAAGTTACTCTTCCAATTAGCAGCAAGATATCTTTTATATGCGCTCTCACACAGACAGAACAGCACATACCACAACCATTGTTATAACAGTTGTGAACTACTTGCTGGAATGAGGAAAACCCCATCGATCCAACGACCCATTACACCTCAGGCGGACGCTCTTCCTCGGGATACTGAAGCCATTAACAACGTCATGACAGCATCATACAATGGCCAGACGTTAAAGGCGCAGTCTCAATAATAGAGGGTGGCAGTCCTCTATAAATATAATCCCACAGGAATTTGTGTCAGTCCTCTAAAAATATAATTCCATAGGAATTCGTGGCAGTCCTCTATAAATATAATTCAATAAGAATTCGTGGCAGTCCTCTATAAATATAATTCAATAAGAATTCGTGGCAGTCATCTATAAATAACATTCCATAGGAATTCGTGGCAGTCCTCTATAAATAACATTCCATAGGAATTCGTGGCAGTCCTCTATAAATATAATTCCATAGGAATTGGTGGTTGTCCTCCTAATAATATAAATTACTATTAAAGCAATCTGTACTGGTATACTTAAAATGACAACATATGACTTTGTGGGTGATAGTCATCTCGAGGAAAGGGTTTTATAATATAGTTGCGCATAATTATGAGTGGTCATTATTATTCTTTTTATACTGTTAAGTTTTGTAAGAATCGATTAGTTTTATATTATTTATCACTAATATATGTAAAAAAAAAAGCCAATTATAACGCATCTGTCTAAGTTCAGAGCCGGATTTAGACCTTGGGGAACCCGGTGCATTAAGGTTCGGGGGCCCCACAGCATAGAAATTAAATTACATGACAAATTTTTAAAAAATGAACTAAATGAATGAATAGAACTAATTTGATAATGATTAAATTTTTTTTTAATAAAGGAAGTCCTTAGTCTGGGGGCCCCTCTGGCAGGGGGGGGGGGGATAGGTCAATTGTTCCCTTTGCCCCTTATAAATCCGGCCCTGATTGAGATAGTGCATCATTTAATCCAAAACATTAAGTTTATAAACATTGTGGGACAATAACATCTTTAACAATGAAAGAAAAAGTAATCCAAATTTCAATTTTCTTACAGAATTCAACTTATTCAGCGCTATCTAATTTTTACTTTAAAGGGATCGGGAATATACAGAAAGGGTAATGGCGGTCGTGGCCGAAGAATGACCACGTGACCTGCGTGATCCACAGAGAACCAATAGCCGACTTGTGACATGTCGTTAATGTGAATATCGTGATTTGTTGGCTGCTACACACAGGCCACGGCTCCCACTACAACAAAACAAACTCAAAGAAGTGCTTTTCTACAGATGAATTACCACAAGTTCGGGAGTTGAGAGGCAAATTTATTTTCCTCTGTCAATGCTGTTGATTGGTCCCTGCAGAACACATTATATTGACGTATATTTAAATGTGTTTTATTTGTTTGTATTAACGTTATTTCATGCTTGGTTTTTTTAAAATTCGTCTTAAAATGTGTTGAGTTACTGGTTCTCCCCTCTCCCTCTCTCTTCCTTTCTCTCACTCATTATATATATATATGTGTAT
>JAULBS010088351.1:0-17842 GCA_032355785.1 Symmetromphalus regularis | reverse complement strand
TTTTAGCATTGAATGTATGTATGCATATCACAGCTATAATTCACTTGCATCCATGTGTGAATAAACCCTTACATCAGGCCTTTTAGCATTGAATGTATGTATGCATATCACAGCTATAATTCACTTGCATCCATGTGTGAATAAACCCTTACATCAGTCCTTTTAGCATTGAATGTATGTATGCATATCACAGCTATAATTCACTTGCATCTATGTGTGAATAAACCCTTACATCAGTCCTTTAAACATTGAATGTATGTATGCATATCACAGCTATAATTCACTTACATCTATGTGTGAATAAACCCTTACATCAGTCCTTTTAGCATTGATTGCTGTGAAATAATTTAGTTTTGTAACTATAATAAAAACAATTTTCACTGAAACACTATTTGCCATGCAAGTGCTCTTTGCAATAAATGTCGGGAAGAATTAATCTAATTACTAGACAATCAGAACACAATGTTAAGCAACATCTGATTGGTCAATCTATAAACTGTTTACCTTGAAAGCGATGAAGGAACAAATTTAATTGGTCAGAAATGATATATAACTACGTACATACATACTCAGACAGACAGATTTCCTAAGTCTAAAGCTTTCACAATAAAAATTGATTTTTAATTTAGTTCGGTTTACATGACCTAAAGATGTTCATATGTGAACAAAGAGCACTTTGTAATGTAATTACTTGATTTATCATTTGCCAACTGTCTTGGGAAGTACAATGTTGCTTGATAATGTAAAGTATAAATCATAGTTGAAAATAAGGATGAGAGAAAATCTAAGCAATATTGACATATATGTACATGTATGTTGACCTATATGTACTATGCGGTAGCAGATCCATGGGGGAGGGGGGGGTCCAGACTGCCCTTTCTCTTTTATTTATTTATTTTTTTACATTTTACGAATGGAAGGATATCAAAATTAACCATTGCCCATCACATTTAGACTCCTCCTCTCAGAAATCCTGCATCCACACCTGCTATGTGTATTTATATAATTATGCAGATCAGTATTATTAATAAAAGTTGTTTTCACTAACCTGGTTTTTACATTTAGTATTAAACTGAATATAAAATAACGAGAACCAGTAAAAAATTGCTTGATTCACAGTTTTTCTTGAAAAAGAAACAAACTTCCGAAGATTTATTTCTTCTTTAATAATGTCAGAGGTTATACAAAAAATCTAATCTCACTTCTATGATTTTTTGGATTTCTAGTTGTATATATATATTAAAAAAGTCCTAGAAATGATTAAACACATGTTAATGAGTATAATCCTGAATCTGACCTTCGTCTGTGACACTCACTTACTGAAAGAAAAGGATTGTTTGTTTAATGACACTTAAGAGACTGTTGTGTCAAACATATGGTGTTTCTGACGTTCACTTGCTGTGTTACAAATCAAGTAGCCTGTATTAAAAACATGAATCATTTCCCAAGATGACAATTTTGTTGTCTGTAAGTGTAAAACAGTGAAATTTGCCATCAGATTACTGTCAGAATTATCAATCACTTACTCCAAATTACCATAACGTTCCAGCATATTGTTGCTGAAAGCGTTACACTAAAAAATATATATTCCACAGAAAATTGAAATTTTTTCTCCTGGAAAGTTTGATTTTCATGCAAAAACAAAAGATCTATATCAGTTATCCAATCAAAAACAAGAGTTTATAAGAAATAAAATGTCACTTCACACTACATTTAGATACATGTATTTATTATAAAAGAAAATGACTATTTTTTTTCCAAACACAAACCCCCACAAAACACAAAGCCATTACCATAATAACAAAATATAATTATATACATTTGTACATAAATGAAACTGAAGGATATTTATGATAATTGGGTTGCAAATAGTATTGTTATAGATAATAAAATGTATGTTTATCTGACATAGACTGTTCATTTTATCTCAGTGTACATGCAAGTTTAATTCATCATATAAATTAGTTTAGATTTTTATTTTTTAAAAGGAGTTTTAATTCATTGTGATGAAATAATTTTAGATAATAATTTTTGTTAATATATGTTTAATTAATTCTTGTTGATAAAATTGTTTATAACTTTAGTTAATAAAATTAACTAATTTTGTGGCAGTCCTCCTACAGACTGTCAAGGAAGGATGTAATTGTTTTGTGTCATTCCTGTATTGGTCATACATATTTAACTCAAAGGATCATCTACCTCATTGTGACCATTGTCAGTGTATATTGACAGTATGTCATATTTTGGTGGATTGTCCTCACCTTCAGGTTGTTGAAGATAGTGTATTTGTTAATGAGGGTCTGGTGGAATCATTTCGATTCTACCCATAGCTTATTAAGTTTTTAAAAGAAACTCATTTTTACAACAAATTAGTTTTTCATCAGCAATATACTAAGTTAGGTGTCAGTATATATTGTATATATGTTTTAATATCATTGATTTGTATGTATATATTTAAAGAAAAAAGAAAAAATAGGTGAACTAACTACAGCATGATCCCCAATAGCCAATGTTTTATCTGGGGGTTGTTAAATAAATAAACTGTTATATCAGTCTTTAAAAAATAGCCCAATTTGTTTTCAAGAACCAGATTTATCTATGCTCTATATATGTGCTTTGGGCTATTTTCCATTCCATTCAGTGGTCCACAACTGGTTCATGAAAGGCCATGGTATGTGCTGTCCTGTCTGTGGGTCGGTGCATATAAAAGACCCTTTTCTGCTTATCGGAAAGAGTAGCCTATGTGGTGGCAGCGGGTTTCCTCTAAAATACATATGTCAGAATGACCATATGATTGACGTCCAATAACTGATGATTAAGTATAAATCAATGTGTTCTACAGGCGTCATTAAATAAAACAAACTTTACTTTAAATCAGTGGGGTATTTCATATTAGATGATGTACTAAATCAATGAAATGTATCATATTAAATGTACTACATCAGTGAAGTGGATCATATTAAATGATGTACCAAATAAGTGGCGTTAACAATTTATATAAAACAATTCTCCAAGTTTGTTCGCTTGTTTTTAACATTTTATGAGTAATTTATACACAACATTAAACTTATAGCAACAATGACTGTTTAGTAATTGAACGATTTTTACACAATAAATATATAGGCATAACACCTTTTTTAAAAGTGTTATATAGATGGGGCCAATAATACGACATCTCTTATTAATAAATCACACAAATACAACCTCACTTGTAAACATTAAAATTCTGCTCTCAAAACATTTCGTAACTTTTTTGTTTATATCACTGCCACTGTGACTGAGACCAAGGATTTCGAGACTGATCATTTTGGAAGTTCATGCTAAACATAAAATATGTGTACAACCATTAACACAACATTCACAGCAGTCAGCATTGCTACAAAAAGATAAGAGATTGACTATTATTATTATTCTGTATTAAAACATTGTTATTTCGCAAATAATGTTTTACTGGATGCTCGTCTTGTCTTCTGAAAAATGTTCTAAATTCAGTCCTAATAAAAAAGTAAACTAAAAAGTTAAGAGAACTATTGATTTCGGAAATATATTAATTTTTTAAAGAGTGATTGTATCTGGTTTAATACTAAAAAATTATGGGACACCCTATAATATCACTTTAAAATGTTCTTCAATAAAATAAATCATGACAATCGTTTTAAATTCCCAGAACTATTTTGCAGTTGTTGAGATTTATTACAAGAAACATTGTTTTATGAAAGATACTGTTAGCTTTAACATAGAAATATATGTATTTAAATATTAGATCTGATGTACACAAGTTTTATAAAATGTCTGTATACACCACCATCCTGACATCTCATAATGGGTAATGTTTAATAAAAAGGTTTGATACTATTCAAAGTCAACCATTAAAAAAAAAAGAATCCTTGACTAACATGTTACTTTGTTACCTAACCATGTTTATCAACCATCTAGGTATACTATAAGTAGATGATACTTTTTGTTTTGTTTGTTTTTTGTTTTAACGACACCACTAGAGCACATTGATTTATTAATCATTGGCTATTGGATATCAAACATTTGGTAATATTGACACGTAGTCAAGTGTGGGCCAGCCTCTAACGGGTTTTGAACCACTGTCTTCAGCTTGATAGTCCTATGTTCTACCTCTGGACCACTGGAGCTCACACATAAGTAGATGATACGTGCTCATTCAAAATAGCTGCCAGCAACAGGCAAAGTTTTAGCAGCCATTTTGATTGTAGCTGCATGTGTTAGATATATGCAAAGACACATTCAGTTATAGATATATAGATCAGCTTTTTCTAGAAATATTTTGGTTTACTTTGTTTTTGTATGATATAAATTGATATCTGTGCGATCTCTTCAAAATTATGTACAATGTTGTACTGAAAATATATCTTTAAATAAATTTACTCAATTACAGTGTTAATGTTTTATGTTGCTCATTTGTGTAAAGAATATGGCTGTATCGGCACCTTTTGTTAGTGGTCAAGAGTATTTGGTTGTCAGCATCAGTATCTGTGCAAAGTTGTTAAACATTAAATTAAGTCTTAACCACTACATGTATTTCAGAAAATTCAGATTTGATATGCAGTTATATACAAGTTTAGTAAATTATGTAAAATTATTTCTGAACTTAACAAAACCTATTTAAAAAAGAAATCTTAACCTAGAGCCTGAGGTAACAAATCGGCTATTTAACAATTAGTAGAACAAAAAAAATACACATATCCCAGGGTCTGGTAACAGATATTGATTGGATTTACATAGTACATAAATTACAAAAGTTTGCTACTAATGAGTTTTACTCTAGAGGCGAAGCAAGTAGATAGTGACGAGGCAATCTCCATCAGGTGCAAAATTCTTCTGGTTTATAATGACTGTTAGGTAGTGGTGTCCTTGCCCTCAGGTGATGGGAACACTTGCTATGAGACTGATTTACTCACTTTACAAATGGCATTTCACAAAATTAATTATATTTGTTTAATGACACCTCAGCACACTGTTTATGAGACATAAAAATTACTACTTTTAATTAGCACTTTCTAACAATTGCTGGCATACCAGCATAACCAGTTCCTGGAATGGAAAATGTTCACCAAGGTCACCCACTGCACCTCTGTTGAATTTAACAATTACACTACATCACACTTTTCATTATCATATATCCCAAAGTTAATTTTATATTGAAATCAATAAAAAGTATCAAAGGGATTTAAATCTTCAATTAAAAAAAAAAAGAATTCAAAATAACACTTTTTAACAACCCTACAGTGTTTAATTATAATAATTAGTACCGTACATAAAAGATTAATTTTTTTTGTTGCAACATAAGCTTTAAAGAAAAAATACGCCACAGCTTTTTGATTGTTCACCAACATAAACAGCAATACATAACACAGACTTCAGGTACATTAATCTAGATTAAACGCAGAATATTAAAAATACAACACCAGCCAAAACAGATTTGTACAAGATATTTTATTTTCCATTATAGAATGAGAAATATTTAACAACATCACTTGCTTTTAAATGTACAAGAATTCTAACTTATAAATGTTGTAAATATTGTTCAGTCAAAAATAAAAGATGCAAAAACCTGCCTCCCAGTAATAAACAAAGCTGTTTTGAAAATAACCCAAACCATGCTATAAATCATAAACATTTGGATTTGTATGAATAATTAATTATCTGAACTCGCATGTTTAATGTATTACTACATTATGTAGAATACACTGTCTATGATCACTACATTACATAAATACTGTGCATGCATTTGAAATAAATTAATATGTGAGTGAATAACAAAAGCATTTTGACAATAAAACAGCAGCAGTCATAGGCCAAAATGTTAAACACCTGTAACAAAATAGTGTTTAAAAATATCTGCGACATGAATTAATGGCAAAGAACATAAATTACATATCGGTATCCATTCTCCAGTTTTCCTTGAGTATTAATATATGTTAAAAGACTTAAGTTTTTTATGGTTTCATAATGGGAGTTTCTGTTTTATAACTGAAGGTGACCATTGATATCAAGAGAAAAAAAAGAAGCCAAAATCTGATTATGTTGATTTTATGGTCTATTCTTCAAATCCATGCCTATCATTTGAATGAAAGCTGGTTGTTATAACATACACCACTACAGTTTATATCATTATCAGTGATTTATAAAACACGGTGCTTTATGCAGCCTGAAAACATCCTTTAACACAGGTGATTATCTGACTCACAACTTTAATAATTCTAAATAATATATGTCAAAACAAAGAGAAGAATATGTGAAGTACATTTTAAGTTAAAATCTTTCTGAAATTGATAGACAATCTGACATTTAAAGCTATACTTATTAGTATTCAGTTCTAATATTTAAAAAAAGTAAAAATAAAAATCCTTTCTGTACCATAGTCATGGAATATATAGATACGTGTCAAACAGTTTAAAATACAGCAGATTTTCTATAATAAATATACTTAACCAAAAAAGAAAGTATGCATGTTGTTTACATTTTTGTTTCATGGGGTGGTCACAGTAGTGGTCCATTTACAGCAAACACGTGCACAACTTGTGATATTACACCTAAATGATGTGGTTATCCAATTCCAGAATTTCTGCTATGAATGTAGTCTGGTTTATGAAATAAATGACTTTGTTACATGCATATGAGCATATGAAGTTCTCAAGAAGAATGTTAACATTTAAAAGGGGTTGGGATGAAGGAGGGGAAAAGAGGTTATGCAAGGTATGTAGGTTACTTCCTTCTGGCAGCCATGTTAAAAATATAAACCACCATTTCCAATAGAAATAAAGGGCTTTTCTCTATGTTCTCTATTGTTTTGAGTTTCCAAGTTAACCTCATACTAAAAAATCAAATAAGTATAGCATTAGTTTTATGACCTATGTCATTAAAAAGTTTAAGCCCATGTTATAGCAGTATGCAAAGTTAAAATAAGCAGTTTTTGGTAAAAAATACCCAATTTTTTCAGTGCATCTCCAGCATAACTGCTAAAGGAAATGACCTGTGAAATGACATCACATGAATAACGTCTATAAAGCTAACCTGCACAAATCGGATGTAAATGCATGAATCTTATTACAATGCTATCATTTAAATTAAACATTCTCAGTTTTCTGTCAATTCTAGCAAGTTGATGTTATGGCACAAAAACAAAAAGGAAACAACAAAAAGAATGGAATTGCAGTATTGACTATAATGCATTTTACATGAAACCAGAAAGGAACATATCTCAGAACTATGATCAGCTAAAGAAATTATTTTAAACTGTTTTTTAAATAAGTTTATATGAAAGATCATGACAGACTTAAGGTAGACATAATTTTGGTAGAAAAGGAAAAAAAAATCCCTTTATAGTTTACGTCCATTTTTATTTAAATTTTCCCACGTCATATTAGCACCAATAATATTTGCAGGATTAACAAAAAATGAAAAAATCTTGCGAATTTAAATATTTTTTCCCAAATACTAGTACTTGTTTTACCCATGTAATTTTTAAAATGTCAGCACTAACTAATCAAGCATATCACAAGCTAATGACCAGAAATACAAGTCAAATCAATTGAGACAATTCTGTTTTTATTTTCCCTATGACTTGGTAATCTTGCTTCAAAATCCGTAAATTTAAAAGAAAAACAATTATGTGGGTCAAGCAAGGAATATGATGTCAAATATATGACTAGACATTCAAAGTCTGACTGATGATCATACTAAATGAAGGTTAGCTTGGAAGAGAAAAACATTTGGAGACTAAAAATAATGTAGCAATATTGAATTGGTTAAACTATGCAAGCCACTTTGTATTTAAATCTCTGAACTTATTCAACAAAGCACTTGGTAAAATATGACATAAACCTGTCACAAAATCTTCCATCACATTAAGTAATAAAATTTAAAATATCTCAGAATTTAACAAAAAAATCACTAATATCTGAACAAATAGGTCACTAATGCTACCAGCAAAACAAAATAGTCATTTGACAATGTAAATAAATTCTCTGTGACATGTAACAAAACTACATGTATAATAAGTGATATGATGAAACAAATATCAAAACACCTATGACATAGTAATCTATTTTATTACCCCAGTGGGCACGCTTAATGGGTTACATAATTTTTGTTATTTTCATGCTTGAACTATGCATTGGTTTAACCACACATTTCATTAGGTCACTTTGGCCATTATGGCCAATAACCTTTCCTATACTAAATATAACATCATTATAATTTGTAAAAATGCATATGATGTCACTAAAACAAGGGAAAATACAACATAACGTCATCCATAATGTTATAGGATAGTATTTCTCTAAACTGTTGCGAAATTTATGTCCCTTGTGAAATAAATTCCTCAAAATTTACTGTAAAGTCCTATTAATTAAAAAAAAAATTAAACCACACTCATTGAAATGTGGGAGTTTGTAGAAAGATTGTCAACCTATTGCATGTCACCAACTATTATTTTACAAACAAAATGAAATGTTTACATCAATAGTTCTGTCAAACTGTTAAGACAAAAATGTTTACCCATCATTACTCAATTCACTTAAAATCACAACATTCTGTTTGGATCTAAAGACACTCTTATAATTTATATCCAGGTGACCTTTCAAAACACCAGTTAAAGAATCACTGTTGAAACTGTATCAGTTAACTCTGATGCACTTCCAAAACATAGGCTAATTTATGAACCATACCAAATGATATAAATGAAACCGAAAGTACCATTTGATAGCTCAGAAGTAACCTGAATGAAAAGCAACCAAATAAGAACATAAAAAAATGAAATTTGATTGGTTGATTTTGTTACAATTATGTTGTGAGAAAAGATCACAGACATCAACAATAAGTCAAAGTTTTAAGATCCAAACATAGTGATTTTTAAAAAATTATTTTAATTAGATGGGCTCTTATGCAATCGACTATTTCAAGTGAAATATAAATTGTATATTCAACATTTACAGAGGAATTTCAATAATAAAAACAAATCTGCCACAAATCAATAAAATGATATATCATTTACCATTTATAAGATACCATTTCAACCCAAAATTAAAAATTTCTTTTAACAATTATTTGGTGATGATTCACAAATTTAGTTTGATGGAAATATGTCAAATTAGTAATTTTAACTACCCTGCAAAAACTAATTTGTCTTAATGAATAGACTGACTCTATTACAGATTGGTATACACTCTTGTAGAAATCATTTCTGATGGGCCAACAGGACCATATCCAATGCCAGCATCAATGCACGCTCTGCATAGAGCAAGTTTATTTTTGTACAGATCCTTGCTGCAGAACTTCCAGAATATGGTAGTGCTTTTTACTATCTGGCTATCAAATAATTACTACGGCCATAGTGCATAGATTAATTGGACTAACAGATTTTGATTATCATTTATCCCATGGCCAATGGATTTGTAAAAATTGCACATGTAGCTGCATTTATAAAATAGAGTTAAGATGGGATGTTAATAGAAAGAAAAAAAAAGTTTACTAAGCAGGGATGAAAGTTGTTACTAAATCGTCACAAATGGACAATGATTCGTACGTCAGCACCTAGGAAAATCATTTTAGTCGCAACATGCGACTTGAATCTTAGATATTACAAAAGCATGATTTAATCTGTTATATATTGTAGTAGTAAATAATTCTATGTATTAATCTACTTGACCATCATAATAAATTAATATGAGTAATTTGCACACAATACCCGATATAGATTGACAATGTTTATTTTCCAAAATTAAAGTGCACTCATAAAATAAATATTTTGCGACAATTTCTTCACTTAGTTGCAGTGTGCCTGCTCAGAATGTTAATTTCCAGACCTGCTAAGTGACATCACATTTGTGGAAGGATATTCTATTTTGAAATTTATAGCAAATGTGTATATTTTGTGTACACAGTACATTTAGATTCAAAGTCAGTTATTTAGCTTTAGACATTCAGTTTAGTTAAAAAAAACCTATTTTTTCATCATGCTTAGCGTCAAAATTGCAGCTTTTCAAACATTCAACATTTCAGTTGCCACAAAATTCTAAATATCTGCAAAATCACTATATTGTAACATCAGGACATTACTTTTGAAGAGGTAAAAAAAACCCCACCCAAAACAACAATAATTTCATCTTTAACCTCATATAGCCCAAACTTTGCTAACTGTAGTAACCTGAAACAAACATGCAATGTACGTAAATGCTGTGATAAAAGCACACATTTATATCACACACACATTGATTCAGTATGATGACAAAATAAAATAACCTGTTATCTGATAGCATTTCACAATATTAAATGTGGTAAATTAAGATAGTAAACAAGATGATACAATTGTATTACAGAAAACAATTTTAAAAGGAACTGGTAGGCAATCCATCGAGACGACCATATGTGCCAGCATAGTCTGAAAGACTGAAAAAAAAAAAAAAAATCATCGCACATGATATGGATATTGATGACTTAGGCTATTAGGACTGTCACATTTGCAGTGTTGTTTTGTATAACCTAGTAATGTTTACAAAATTCATCTTTCACCATAACGATTAAAATGAACTTTTTATTATTAAAGAAAAGTCTGTGTACAACAGTAAATGTTCCATCTTTAATAAATAATTTGAATACCTTAAAATTCAGCATATGTGCATTACTGTAAATGTCTACATTTTGTTTGTCTTTTGTTTTATTTAAACCATTTTGATTTAGGGTACATTTTGGTTGTTTAAACAGCATCATTTACATTCTAAAACGCTGATCTGATTGTTTATTAATGCAAATACGACTGTATTCCAAAAACAGCAATAAATGATATATACTACGTCTCATCAAAAACTCATCAATTTCGATTTAGTTTAATAAAATTTGATTATTAAATCTGAATCCTTTTGTGTAGTACAATGTATGTTACATTTACTAAAGTTTGAAAATATGACGGTCCTAGTAGCAATGGAAACATATACGTATCAATGCAATGAGCAGACCACAATTTTGTCAAAATAATAAAATTACATGTTGTTGTCCATGTGGTCTTCTACATAGTAGAAGATTTAAAATACACTTTACAGTTCATCTCTGCACAAACTGACATCTCTGTGATATCTCTTGGCAAAGGTTAACTACATAAGAAAAACTGATGTATTTATTATTATTAAATACTTCTCACTGGGCACACTACTAAGTAAGCAATTCTATTTTTAAATACATTCAAACTGGCAAGATGTAATCCAACTCTCTCTTTTAATTTTTTCACTTTATCACCCCAGATTAGGTGCCTTTCTCTTAAGGCGTTAAATCCAGGGGGACATGTCTGAACCTCTGTGGATGTGTGCACATTTCAAAATTCGTAATCCAAGAGAATAATAGTCTTAAATTAAAAAAAAAAGAAAAAAAAAGGATGTTTAAGACAGATGTTTGTTCAAAGGTGGGTATTTGAGACTATTACAGTTTTTATCATTTAGCTGAGGAAAATGTGTTACAAAATTCTTTAAAAAAAAAAGAAAAAAGTTTGTTATGATAAAAGTTGACGTAACCATATTCTTATATTAGTTAAATGACATTCTTCTCAACATTAGATGTTTACAAAAAATGTATAGAACATTTTCATTACGCTTAAAACAGAATTACTACCTCTGAATATCAATATTGCAATTTATTGTGTTCAAACAAGGCTGTTAATAACTCTTATAAAATGAACTTAATTCATATGCCATCTTTAAAGAAAAGAAATCTTATGTTCAAATTTAATATTTAACAAAATGTCTTTAAAAATAAAAAGAATAAAAAGAAGATGGCTTTTTTAAAAACTTACTTCAGCCATGGATAGCATGATGTATTTGTATTCAAAATCCTCTCAATACATGTCAAAAATATCCACATCTGAATTAAAATTTTCTGTTTACAAATATTCAAAAATGGTTTAGCATTGTAAGAAACTAGATACAGTACATGTACAACAGTGTTTGAATTGAAAATCATGCTAATATGAAAAAGAATCATGCTGTTTTAGAAATACTGAAGGGAAAGAATGCATATATGGGTGACTATTCAGTAGAATTCAGATGCATGTTTATAACACACACTAAGAATGAACGTATTTAAAATGTCAACCCAAACACTTGATACAGATCTACAGTATTAAGTAACAATAGTGGATAATCTGTGAATACAAACAAGGATTATTTTGAGGACAACCAGTCTTTTTTTTAAAAACAAGTTCTTTCAAACCACATACCTGACCATGTGCTTAAAATATATTAATTGTCTGGACTAAAGAGTTAAATATAAAATGCAGACTCAACACAATACATATTTTATGTAGTTAAATTAAGATTTTTAGTCATCACTGATAAAGTAAGAATTAAAATGTACTGAGGGGCCTCATCATTATTGCCCTAGGTGGCATTGGAATTATGGCACACCATGGGCATAGCAGCATATGTAAGTTATACATCGGGCATGACAAGGACAGCATGGTTCTGTTCTGAAATTCATTCACAGGTAAAAATATCAGACTGTGCACACTGTAACACCTGCACATTCATCATAACTACAATTCATGATCGCAATGCCAGTGAGAACCAGTTGACCAACATCACAATAATCAATATGCAAGTCCTTCTACAGTTAAGTATACACACACAGGAGATATACCCAAATGTTTTTTTTTTTATATTGGTGGAAATACTGTCTATTCATACATAAGATTTAAATTGTGGTCATGTTTAAATTTATTTAAATTTTGTAAAATGACTTGAGAAAATCTTATGCTAAAGACTCATTCTGTTCCTTTTGAAGCAAACCTGAAAGAGTATCTGTTGTTTTTATATCCCTGATCAAAGCTATAAACAAGGCAGTTCCAGAACATGTTATAGAGAATAGGTTATAGCAATAACTACAGATGCATACTGGCACATGTACAGACATTTTGGTAGGCTGTGGGGAAGGTACTTAATGTGTAACACATCTGTTCTCAATGAAATGGATACATTTAAAAAGGAAAGTCTTTGAAAAGAGCTTTTATTTTACCCCTTACCCCCCAAGCTCCACACCTTCACACACATTTAAGGTATGTCAACTTAATATCTATTCAATCCATTATCAAAATCCTAAAACCATGTACATGTCATTCAGATTTATTGGACTATTTCATTTATGCACATTTTAAAAATATTGCGAAATAAAGATTTTTGCATCAGAGGAATTTACATCAGAATGACAGCAAACGTTAAACCAATTGTATTTTATTAAACATGAGTAGCACCATCAAAATATCACATGCACGTCTTCATTACGTAAACAACAACCCTGCAATGTTTTCGAAGCAATTCAGTAAATATGCACAATCAACTAACGAGTGTCACAAAGTAGTGAGTGGAAGTACAGGCATTTATATACACAATCTAGACGAATTCCATGGGCTAATGAAAATGCACAAAGAAATAAAGAGGTCTTGCATACTGATGTAATTTTTTATCAGTTTAAATTCTACACATGCTTGTTTTTCAGGATAAACTCAGCAAACTAAAAAAACCACTTACACCAGTGAACATTCAGCGGGTCCTGAAAAAATGTAATCAGTTTTTAAAGTAGCTGAAAATTTAAAGTGACACATACAGTTATCTACAGTACTAGAAATATCTTGTGCAAAATAAAAACAAGCATATACACTTTTAAAAACAAGTCTTTTGTCATAAAACGTCTTCTCATGGAGCATTCTTCTGTTCCAAGTCTCTCCAGAATATTTCATTGAATAAATGAAAAACATTTGATCATTACTAAACAGCCACTTTAGACAACAGATGCCTCCATAATTTACTATACATCCACACAAATGAGTACCAAACCAAAAAGCTCAAAGAAAAAATTCACTTGAAGCTTTTCTTTCCTGTGTTCAATATATACGTTAAATATACAATGTTTCTACATTCATTAATGTGGTTATCTCATAACATTGATAAAAACACCATCCAACATGGGAGGTTGCCACATGTTCCTAGTGGAGAACCTCTGGACCCATTGAAATGGTTCCCGTAGGCACAGGGTAAAACCATCTATAGAAAAATTGGGCAGATTCCTTGCCAAAAGCCAACAACTTTTAAAGAAAATAAATTAATTCAGTTTGTAAATTGGTTCATTGACTGTACACAAATTTTAACATTACAGCAAGACTTATCATGTTAAAAGCAGATGCTTGATTACCCCCATTCAGTCCCCTCTATTTAAAAATGGCAAGACAGCTATTCACTGCTTGCTTTAAAATAATTTCAGGCTAGAAAATTTCAAATGAGGAGAGCTGTTTTGCTGATTTTAACATTTTGTGGGCTGAAATGAAATAATTAAAGGAGAGCTCATAAACACTTGCCACATTCTATTTTCAGTAGAGGATGATAAGTAAATTCTTCCCCCAACCAGCCATTTGCTTCACAGTCTGCCTAAGTTAGTATTTATTTTAAACTAGTCTACACAATAGCCACATAACCAACCGACATAATAAGAAAGTCTAACTCAATATACAGAACAGCATTTGTTGAGGTTTCAGTCCTTTATGGTCCAACATATGGTATCTGTAATATCATCTACAGAAAAAACCCACACCTACATAGGTTATTGTTTTCTATTAGCAGTAAGCCTCTTTTATAAACACTTTCACAGGAGCATACCGTATTCTGTAACATACAAGTGGTGGACATGTTGGAACAATGTAAACCTGATGGGTGCCCCGATAGAGAACGATCTAACTCAGTGCCGTTATGATGGGAAATGCACAATTGAGTTATGTCCGATTCTTGCGTAACAGGGTTAATAAGGCTGCTTAAGCATAAGATATCAGTGTTGCGAGATAAACCACAAATAAATAAAATAAAATATTTAATATAGTTCTAGAAGCATCCATCACGCCAGTTTTCTTCCAAACCCTGTGAAGAGGGTGGTCGTGGAGAAGACATATTTGATCTGCAACGATAGCACAACAATCATGTTTTATTTCACAACCTCAGCATTACATGTTTTACTTTAATGGATGATATCAAATTTCCACAGTTCTGGATTTTCATCCTGATATTCTATGTTTTCTCTCTACTGTTTGTTAAACTAATTTAATTACTTTTGAAACTGAATAGAAATATATGCCTAGAAAACTAATATAACTTTTTTTCAAGATGAAAAGTAATGACCAAAGTTAGGAAACCTTTTACAAATTAAGTACTTATTTCTCCAAGTCTTATAAATGAATGTTTTCACATAAATCACTAAACCCACAATATGGATAAATGAAGATATTAAGATAACAACATAAATTGCATGTTTGCTGAACAGCTATATGTTGGTATGCTGTTATAACTGATAAGTTTTTTTACAAACATGCTCTGGAATACTGTAAAACATGACTGTTTTTCTCAAACTGACATCACAGACTTTGAGAGTTCTGTAAAAACACTCTTCATTTACACATAACTTTCAGTTCATCCATTTCCCATGGTTATAAAATGTTTAAAAGTTTAGATTTACATTTTCACTAAGAATGGAGACTTAGAAAAATAAATAAAGTATGCCCAAAATCCTGAGAAGTGCAAACGTTGCAACAACTTTTATGAAAATCATGTGTTTTTATTTTATTCAGAAAACATGAAACATTAACAAAAACCTGGATGATTTCCATCTTTAAAATATTATAGCCACTTTATACAAATTGCAGACAGCAGTTAAGACTTTTATTAAAGCTGATCTTTAGATGTTTTTTTTTAAAAACCCATAGCTTAAAATAAATATTTAATAAAACAGCAAAAGAAGATCTCACCAAACAAGAGTCAAATATCAAATATAATTCATTTCTGAAATAATCGACATGGGCACATCCAGGAATCTAAAGTGTTACGGAATGCAACTTTGAAAATGAGGGTTGAAAGTAAGTTAAGGTTCTGTCCAGCTGGACACCCTGAATCTGCCTATGCACAGCATCTGTGCACCAGTGAAGTAATGCAAGTATATATAAATCATTAAAATAATGTGAGTAATTACCTCTTAGGTGTAGGCAGCGAGGATCGACCTCCAGATGGCCGTGGTATTGTTCGCCTGTTTGGGGTAGGAAGACTGCTTCTTGAAGGAGAAGAAGCGCGCAATCCGGCTGATGGTTGTTTAAGTCCGCTGACGCCAGGTGAATGCGCACGTATCATGGGCTGGTGCATACGTCCCATATTGCGTCCTTCAGGTGCCAAGTTCATCTCGTCACTGCCAACAGACTGATGGTCGAGACTCGAGTCACTGGAATGAAGAGTTGATTGCGGATACTGCAGTCGGTTTGCAGTTGGCAAGCTACGGCGTGGCTGAGATTCTGAAAGAATGTACCATAAATAAAGTCAGTATTTCCATTATATCCCTACCAGGATCGTACATGCCCTAGAATGCATTTAAATAAATCTTCAAGTACCTGCCATTCTTATAAATTTAAATCTTGAGAACAAAGTCTTAATTACATAACAGCCATTTCTGTCATTTTTAATAAAATGCACAAAAGATGGTCTGATAAATTAACCAATATTAGAATGTTATGTCAAATTTTCTTTTACTGTAAAGGTGTAAAGTAATACATCTAGGATGTAAGTAGTCTTTTAATGTTTATTTTTCAGTCAATTGGTTTATAGGTTTATGAAAAGGGCTACAAAAAAAAAAAGTCATGAAAAATGCCTTGACATTTTTTTTTATATCCAATTTGTTAAATTTTTAATATAATTTTCATGAATGACCCAAACTTAAGGTACTGACTTGAATTACTAACTACCGGCTGACCAGAACTAAGGTGCTGACTTTCATTACTAACTACCGGCTGACCAGGACTAAGGTACTGACATGAATTACTAACTACCGGCTGACCAGGACTAAGGTGCTGACTTGCATTACTAACTAACGGCTGACCAGGACTAAGATGCTGACTTGCATGACTAACTACCGGCTGACCAGGACTAAGGTGCTGACTTGAATTACTAACTACCGGCTGACCAGGACTAAGGTGCTGACTTACATTACTAACTACCAGCTGACCAGGACTAAGGTACTGACATGAATTACTAACTACCGGCTGACCAGGACTAAGGTGCTGACTTGCATGACTAATTACCAGCTGACCAGGACTAAGGTACTGACTTGCATGACTAACTACCGGCTGACCAGGACTAAGGTACTGACTTGCATTATTAACTACCGGCTGACCAGGACTAAGGTACTGACTTGCATTATTAACTACTGGCTGACCAGGACTAAGGTACTGACTTGCATGACTAACTACTGGCTGACCAGTACTACGGTACTGACTTGCATGACTAACTACTGGCTGACCAGGACTAAGGTGCTGGCTTGCATGACTAACTACCGGCTGACCAGGACTAAGGTGCTGGCTTGCATGACTAACTACTGGCTGACCAGGACTAAGGTGCTGACTTGCATGACTAACTACTGGCTGACCAGGACTAAGGTACTGACTTGCATTATTAACTACTGGCTGACCAGGACTAAGGTGCTGACTTGCATTATTAACTACTGGCTGACCAGGACTAAGGTACTGACTTGCATGGCTAACTACTGGCTGACCAGGACTAAGGTAATTACTTGCATAACTAATTAAAATTACCTGAATTAAACATTGGCTAACCAGGACTAATGTACTGACCTGCATAACTAATTAAAATTACCTGCATTAAAGACCGGCTGACCAGGACTAATATACTGACTTGCATGACTAACTAAAATTACCTGCATTAAACACTGGCTGACCAGGACTAATATACTGACTTGCATGACTAACTAAAATTACCTGCATTAAACACTGGCTGACCAGGACTAA
>JAULBS010088340.1:0-17845 GCA_032355785.1 Symmetromphalus regularis | reverse complement strand
AGATCTGTTATACTTAAAAAAAACTATCAGAGATTTTGAAATGGCGTAATGAAATGATTTATAGATTATTTCAGTACGTATGCAACGCAGTTTCAAAAATTAAAATTGCTCCACTGGTCATCGAGATTTTGACAATTATTCAAAATACTGCAAAATGGCGGCCATTTTTAAAGATGGCCCCCAGACAACAGGTGTAAAAAAAAGACTCCCAGGCTAATTTTCATCACAGGTACGTCAGTAATGCATTTCAATCATAAAAAAAGGTCCCCTCTAAAAAACGCACGGGCTCTGGTATTATGACTGGACTAAACTGCAGTTGGGTTATTTTTCGTTCCGATAATCACAGACCATGGTATGTGCTGTTCTGTTTTTGAGACGGTGCATATAGCATACCCCTTACTGCTTATAACAAAGTATAGCATATGTGGCGGCAGCGAAATTCCTCTAAATAAACATGTCAGAATGACCATATGATTGACGTCCAATAGCCTATGATGAGATAAAAATAAATAATGTGCTACAGAAGCGTCGTTTTAAATAAAACCATGTTTATTTTGTTTAATTCCAGTTAAATATACCGCTGAAGCGAAGGAATATTTATGTAAAGTGCTTTGGGAAGGTCAATGGTTCCCAATACAAACTGACATTTGCGATTGTTGCACCACAGAATTCACTTTAGATCGACGTTGTTGTGGAAAGTGTGATTCGTGCTTTCCAGGGGATGCCCTACTTTTTCTTGACAGCGGCTACAGAAGCGTCGTTTTAAATAAAACCAAACTTATTTTATTTTGTTTATTTCCAGTTAAATATACCTGGGAATGGATTGGCCGTAACGATGACGTGACTGAATGTTATTGTTTAAAGAGAAAAAACAATGCATGGCGCTCAGTCAAATCTCTGGGTTGCGTGTGTTGCGGAATCAAATATTTTACTGAAAAATTTGGTTGTTGTAGACAGTGTAGTCGTTGGAGTTGCTTTCCAGGTGACGCCCTACTTTTACTTGACAGCGGCAAGTGGACGGAAGTGAGAAATGTTAGAGCAGGCGATAAGGTTTTGACTGGTAAAGACTTCGATTAATTATTCTCTTAACTATAGTGGTCCAACTAAATAAATTTGGGGTATTAGAATTCATTATTATTATTATTATTAATAATAATAATAATAATACTAAAAATAATAATAATAGCGGTAAAAATAATAATAGTAATACTACTTATAATAATAATAACAATAATAATACACTCGGTAAAATAATAATTGTAATACTAATATCAATAACAATAATAATAGTAATGATAATAATAATAACAACGGTAAAAATAATAATAGTAATAATAATTATAACAATAATAATAATAATAGTAAAACTAGTAATAATATTAATATTAATAATAACAATAATAATATCAATAACAATAATAATAATATTAATAATAATAACAATAATAATACTAAAATATGTAAAAATAATAATAGTAATAATAATATCAATAACAATAATAATAACATTAATAATAATAATAATAATAACAATAATAATAATAGTAATAATAATATTAAGGGTTAATAAGGCTAAGGTTATAGAAATTCAAATATGAATAATAATTATGGAAGGAAACGTACATGCAGTGCTCAACAAAACATCTATTACTACGAAGACTGCGCTATTCTTATTATCCTCTATCGTTGTCGTGGGCGTAAATCCCGGTGGGAGGGGGGAGGGGGGCGGTGGGACATGTCCCCCACTATTTCGACAGGGGGGACGCCAATATAATTATCCCACCACATATTTTTCTTCGAAAAATTGAATTTTAAGTGCATTAAATATAATCTTTACCACTATTCTCTCTTTATTGTATCAATGTAACACTTAACCATGTGGTTTTAGGGCCAATATACCGAAGAACACAGGGAATAATAATGGAGTCACTCCTGGGGGTATGGGGGGGGGGGAGGTGGACACATCCGTCCTCCCACTTTTTTGATATGGGGATGCTTCGTCCTCACCACTTTTTGGACAGGGGTATGTTCCTTCCGATCCCACCCCCCACCTCACCCCCCATCCCCAACATTCAGGAAGCGATTTTCGTTCTTGATCGTTGTACACAATAGTTATACCGACACTTTAAGAAATGTATCGGTGAATATCCTACCAAAAATGTAGATATTCAGCGATTGACGAAAAGGGTACAGGAAAAAATAACAGCAGTTTTGGACAATTCAACGAGTAAGGTAAGAATGGATGGAAATGATTACGAAGCTGTTTTAAATGAATCGCGGTTATAGTCAGCACCGTCATCGAACTATCAAACTTGTTGTTATTTTGAATAATCGTTTCAGGGCTTTAAATACTTAGTTAAATGTTTTATATTTCTCAATAATAATCAGTTACAAACTAATTCATAGCTGACTCATATCAATTCGGGGTTAACACAGAATTCAATTTTTTTCTTCTAAATGTTGATATAAAAAACTATTTGTGCAGCGCCACAAGAAAAGGTACGTCGCCGCGGCTTTGTTGATTCCGAGTAAAACGCGATTTAAAAATGCTGCGTAATTTTTACTTCCTGGTTCATGACGAAGTACTTGACGAGCTATTCTTTACTCATACTGACGTCATAACACATGCAGACGATCGATGGCTTATTAGTGATTACAATTTCTAGAAAATTGCTAATTTTGTTAGTTTAAATAATTATGAATGGCGACTGTCGAAACTTTGTATGAAGAACTGCTTCAAGTCATAACGTCATAAATAGTGGATATATTTTTTTTAAACTTACAAATTCTGAAAGAGGATGTTCTATTCTATAAGAATCAATAAAAAAAGTCAATTTTGAAAATTTGGTCCCTAGCGCCCTTTTTTTGTGGCACTACACATATAATGATATAGGCTAAAACAAATCAATTATCAGCAGTTTTATATTGCAAGTTAAATAAAAAGTGG
The DNA here is from genome assembly GCA_032355785.1 of Symmetromphalus regularis. NCBI lineage: Eukaryota > Metazoa > Mollusca > Gastropoda > Neomphalida > Neomphalidae > Symmetromphalus > Symmetromphalus regularis. Next base: position 14,898 of record JAULBS010088340.1, on the reverse strand, counting down.
GGGGAAATAACAATAATCAGAAAACAATAAAATGTTCTATGTTTGAAACTGCAAATTATCACACAACAGGTGCGGATGCAGGATTTCAGAAAAGGAGGTGTCCAAATGTGACGGGTGAATAGGAATGGGGGAAAAATTGTTAATTTTCACGTTCTTCCACTCGCAAAATAAAATTTTACAAATACGCAAGAAGAGCCCTCTGGACTCCACCTCTGGATCCACTACTGCACAATGTTCACGTTTCTGATGGCTGTGAAATATTTTCAAGATATTTCCAAATTTTTATTTGACAGATGTCATAGCACTAGCAGATGACATGCGCAAAGCGAAGAATCGGTGCCGGAAATTATGCTATAAATAGATATAGAGAAAGCCGGTTTTCCAAACTTGGCCTCATTTTCGGAATGTTAGCAAAGTTAAAATGGCGACAACTTTGCATTAGAGATCAGATGACACAGTGCTGTTTACGGAACGTTTTATGAAGTTTGAAGTCAACATCACAGAACTAAAAAATCATAAGTCGCCCAACGGGCTGGTGGATTTTGATGTTGATTCACCCGGGATTTTTTTTTTTTACCCATTTGGGCAAGTGTGCAAGTGCAATTTCGCTGGCTTGGTTTTTGATAAACTAGATGTGGATCACAGGTCAGTGCAAGTGGTGTACACCTACACTCAGGATTGCAGCCAATATTGAAATTAAAAGTCCCATACCTTGGCTGAGATTTGATCCCAGTACCTACCAGCTGTTAGTCTGACACCTTAACCATTACACCTTCTGGTCATTTATGACTGCAATCATTAACAGTTATCATTAACATCTACTATGTGTTAAAATTAATTAATCAGTATTTTTCTTAGAAATCCGATTTGTTATATATATATATATATATATATATATATATACATATACATATATATATAAATATTAATTAATAAAATGTGTGACCTTGCACAGCAAAATTAATCAGAAATCAAATGTGTTGATTTCTTAATAAATGCGAAGGTACAATGTAGGTCAGAAAGCTGGAAGTATCGAAATTGTATTTTCTCTTTTACATACCTAAATATGACTTTCATCGACTAAAGTCATTAATTTAATGAGAAAAAAACATGTTGAAGTGCTCTAAAATGGCATGTTTGTTAAAGCCAAATAGCCCAATTGTCATAATTTTTAATCTAAAACAAAGTAAAAAATATCTATATCACAGATGTGGAGCAACACAGAGCAATGATTTATACATCATTTTAAAACTGCGATCATCCCCCACTGGCTCTAGTTGATTATTTGAAAATCTACGAATATTTTCCCCATTCCACGTCACATATTTAGAAGAACTGAATGGAAAATAAGAGATCTACCCTAATTCAATAAAATATATTGACAAAGCAATGCAAAACAATGTCAGGAAGAACTACCAAAATTTTTGTCCAGTTCTACATATAGATTGATAGAAAGGAATGTGATATCAAAATAACTGACAAAAATATAGTATTTAATGAATGGCAGATGCTGCTAAACTATTATCCTAGTGGTTTAGCCAGTACATCACCGGGGTTATTGTAACTTTATTGATCAAAACGCATTTTAAATCACACAAAAAAGAATATGTCTTGAAATTGGAATCAGTCCCTTTAATGGAAGCTGATCGTGCGTGACGGTAGTGACGTCAGTCGGGATAGAACGATGTGATTTGAATGTCAAGACAAAGAGGAAGTAGACCGAATATTTCTGCAGTTGTCACTATTTGAGCGGTGCATGTCGTGGTACTTCACTGCTAGACAAGCTCATAAAATACTAAAAACAACAGTAAATATGACGAAACGGAAACACATCAACGCCCACTAGTCGGCGACTGCACTGAGTGATATAGCGAAAAAGATCAAAGGAAAGAAGCTTACCGCCCCAGATGCCGAGTTTCAACTGCGATGCATCCAAGTTCTCAACATAATCCCCAACAAATTTGTTGATGAGCTCAACAATAAGAGATTCAAACACCATCTTGGCGATCTGTCACTCAAAATGCACAACCACCGTTCATGAAAAAATCCACAATCCACAAACCGGCTTAACGCATTCCATATTCAGACGCCATATTGTTTTCGTCTGTATGGTAATGAAAATAAGAGGTTACACGCCTCGACGCGCACACCAGCAGTTAGAAGTATGTCAGTCGATCGTTTCTGGCAAAATAATAACTTTTCTCGCGATAGCAAGACAAAAATGAAAACGTTTTAGGAAAGAAAACGAAATGCCAAATATAAAATTTATAAAATATTTTGAAAAGAGACTTATTTTGATTTTAACTTAAAAAAAAATTTATAAGGAGAAACAGGCTGGTAGGTGCACCACTATTTTTGGTTAGCTTTGTTTTCTAATTACATGTATGCATATCACATCCAGAATATAATTAGGGACGCCTATGTAATTATCCCCAATCTCCCCCACTTTTTGCTTTGAAAAACTGAAATTAAAATACCTAAATAAATAATCTTTACCAGTATTTTACTTTATTGTATCAATATAACATTTAACCATGTCGTCTTAATGGGGGACAGATTATGGTCCGCCCCCACCTACTTTTTTGGACAGTGGGATGTCCGTCACCCCCCACCCCCCACCCCCTTCCGGAATGGATTTTCTTCCTTGTTATTTAGATATCTTAATTTCAATTTTTCGATGCTAAAAGTGGAGTATAGTCATATATATAGACATCCCCTCCCCCGTCCAAAAAGTGGGGGATGCGTCCTGCTTCCTCCCACCCCCCGCAGTATTGACGCTTTTATAGTATATAAATTATGACATTTCATTAGGAGTTGCGGTTCGGAAGAAAATTACGCTGAAAGTTTCAAGGTGCCGCGATTTCTGCAAATGGCAAGTCAACAAGCACGGACATAGAGTATCCACTGAGGAGGTTGAGGGGATTGGGTGTGCACACTGCATGTCCGACAATAATTTCTTGTGTAAAAACAGGAAATGGTTATTGCCAACTGGGGACAAGCCTCTCTTAGTCTGTACCTGATCCGGGAACGGTACTGGCTAAACCCATATAGGACTCTCAACTCTTTTAGTCTATCTCTGATCTGGGAACGGTACCGGCTAAAACCATAGGACTCTCTTAGTTTATCTCTGATCCGGGAAGGGTACCGGCTAAAACCATAGGACTCTCAACTCTCTTAGTCTATCTCTGATCCGGGAACAGTACTGGCTAACACCATAGGACTCTCAAACTCTCTTAGTCTATCTCTGATCCAGGAACGGTATTGGCTAAAACTATAGAACTCTCTTAGTCTATCTCTGATCCAGGAACGGTATTGGCTAAACTACAGAACTCTCTTAGTCTATCTCTTATCCAGGAACGGTATTGGCTAAAACCATAAGACCCTCAACTCTCTTAGTCTATCTCTGATCCTGGAACGGTACTGGCTAAAACCATAGGACTCACAACTCTTTTAGTCTATTTCTGATCCGGGAACAGTACTGGCTAAGACCATAGGACTCACAACTGTCTTATTTTGTCTCTGATACGGGAACGGTACTGGCTAAAACCATAGGATTCTCAACTCTCTTAGTTTGTCTCTGATCCGGGAATGGTACTGGCTAAAACCATAGGACTTCGACGATCTCCTCAACTGTTTGTTTGTTTTATCAGATGAATATGTAATAGATCTCGCTAGACTGACAGGAGTGGATCCAAAGGGAAGAACAATGCCACCCCGAAATGCATCTTGTTTTAAGTTGACTATGCACTGTGTCCAGTACCCACCCTTGTAATGGGTCCTTTGGATCCACCCCTAAATGGTGTTAAACTATTTTGTTTTCCAGCGATTTCCTAATGACACTTATTTTAATTCAGAAATTTTGCATTAAGATTGTATATAAAGCAGGGATAGAAATTAATGCGCGTCCCCTCGCCCGAGACGAATAAATTATTCCGCATGACAGCCATATCAGATTTTTATGATTTAAAACACATGGAAACATGTGCTTAATCCAATAAAATAAAATACAAATTGGTGGTTGGTGGTGGTTGTATTTATTTTCGTGCTTATATCCTATTAAGGTTCAAGCATGCTGTCCTGGGCACACAACTCACCTTCCTGTTAGTAGGAGAGACAAAACCTGCTGCCACCACACTAATGCGGCTACTCTTATCGATAACCAACACTATCCCACAGATGTGTAACTTTTTAAGGCTACTAGTCCCCCAAGCTAGTAAAAATAATTTCTTAATTTCTACCCTCATAACATGATATAAAAGTTAAAAAAGTAACAGGCGATATAGGGCCCGGAACTCCACCCCATCCCTTTCACTCACCATTTTCTTTCTTTTTATAATCTGATCATAATTAATTTTAGATCCTACCCAGTATTAAAAATCTTAAAATATCTTCTATGGACCCCCTTTAAAAATTTCTACATCCGAACCTAGACCTCACCAGAGTTAGTCCGATTCTCTTAGAGTCTGAAGTCAGAGAATGTAATGTGAAGTCGGAATATAATGTGAAGTCAGATAATGTAATATGAAGTCAGAGAATGTAATGTGAAGTCAAAGAATGTAATGTGAAGTCAGATAATGTAATACGAAGTCAGATAATGTAATATGAAGTCAGAGAATCGAACTTCACCAGAATCTGTCATTTATTTGAGGACCGACTGTAATCAACCAAGGGGAATAACTCACTGACACTTATCAAGTGATTCTTACGAGTGTTATTTCCCCTGTCTAATATACACAGCAAGTAATAAAAAATTAATAATCAATTTAATTTTATTGCATACAACTATATATAAATTGACTAGACATCAGCTTTAAAACTTACAAGGCCTTCTTCTTACAGCGGATCCTTTCTTATTTTATTTTTTCTATTCAATATAGAGTGGAATGGCATGACTGATGTTTTTGTTTATTATATCATATAAAAAAAATTATTTCCTTTATTTTCATTTTTTATGTTCTGGGGCGTAGCCAGAGAGGGAAAAAATGCCGAGGCAAACTCAGACGCCGGGAGCTTGATCCATGTGGATAATAAATATCAGTATCATGGGGAAAAAAATAAAAAAAATCTGCGGAAATTCCAGACGATGGAATATTCTACATATTATCCCAGCCAAATGTTACTAATTTTTCCTTAAAATGCTTTAGATGCCCTGTTTTTTTTTTGTTTTTTTTTTCACACTTACAATAATGGAATACCACACAGACAGTGCACGTAGCAATGTTAGTGTGTTCATCCGCCTTTAAAAATAGTTTCTATTTAATATATATTTTTTCACAATTTAAAAATAAATAAATTTAACAATGTATTTTTGAATAGCAATTTATATTGACAATATCGAAGTTTTACGATTCACTGCGTTGTTTTTGGAAAATAGTTCGTGGTGTATGAATGTCAAGGCCAATGTCATTACCATCGGTTTTAGTGCTAGAGCTTTTAACTTAAATTATATTAACTGTTAAATCAATGTGTAATAATGCTCACTGAGACATTATGAAAAATAATTCCCAGTTATAAGTGCCCGCTGAGGTAATAATAATTTTTAATCTGTGTCTGAAACCTAAAGTGGGTAGGTTTATCAAAGGCCGTGGTATGTGTTATCCTGTCTGTTGGATATTGCAAACGAAACATCCCTTTCTGTTTATCGATAAGAATAGCCACATTAATGAGACGGCAGCGGGTTTCGTCTCTTATGTGTAAAGCTTGTGTGGTTCCATTATAGTCTATTCCTTAATATTACACAGATTCAAAAATAAAAAGTAAAGTTTGTTTTATTTAACGACGCCTCTAGAACACATTGATTTTTATCTTATCATCGGTTAATGGACGTCAATCATATATATTCTGACATATATATTTAGAGGAAACCCGCTGCCGACACATAGACTATTCTTTGCGATTTCACATGGGGCATAAATTTAATAATAAATTGTATAAAGTTCATGATCATATAATGAGAATATATTAAGTGTTTTCATTGCTCGAATCCCAGTTACATGACCGCCCGTAATTTGTGATATTTGTGTCGCCAGTCCATCAAAAGTGATATTGACAGCGTGATTAACCAATAAAATAAAATAGATTTTAAAACAAAACATAAAAAAAAACCCACCCAATCAACTAAGCTGGTTCTCGACTGACTATTACATAGACAGCCGGTAAGATCCAATCTTTTTGCGAAATCTGATTGGTTAAGAGATCTGTATGAACTAACCAATCAAATCATGTGTATTTTGTTTCCCCACACTTTTATGCACTTCCGGGCTATTTTACAAAGTTTTACCCGAAATCAACATCTACTATTAAGTTAGCCAGGACATCAAATTGACGTTCTACTTGATGCTTATCTGTCAGCATGTTAATTTTTCTTTTCTTTTGGTTACTTTACAAACAACGCATAATTACGTTTACGTTTATTTTACATGGGGAAGGCATAGACTTAAAATTAATTTGTTGACATGTTACCGGATGTTGTATTACGTTTCTATGTAACAAAGTATCGACAAATCTCGTAAATCCCCCGGGCAACGCACCATAAATGTCATTAAATAAAACATGGCAACGCGATTTTGCAGTGCTAAATCAAGAAAATAAAGACATTATTTGTAATACCGTCGATTATCTTGAAAAAACACGCACAGATGTTGTATTATACATGGACTGGATTTAAAAAAATCGTGTAATTCATTTAAAGCGGTAACCAAGGAGCTCAGACGACGTTACGTGCCAGGTACGGAGATGTCGACCACGATGCACCCATTCCTGAAGGCGATTTGATCAAACTTTATGATTACGTCTGCTTTTGGTGTATTTTAGTCAATCGTAAAGCAACGCCAGCGTTCATATTGTTTGTTTACATATGTTTTGTTGTTGTCAAGTAGTAGCAGTTATAGCTGACGTAAACGTATCCGTGACGTTATTCAAGCTTATACACTGCATTTTTGATGAACCCATTAACATTTTACTTTCGTAATAAATTTAAAAATAAATGGCATTTGTTAAAGAAAACTTCTCTATATATATATTTTACCAATCAATTATTTACTTTTGTTTTCCTATTTTTGAAGTTAGTAATAAATTTATTTATCTATCCATCTATTTATTTATCTATTTACAATATTTAGTTATTTATAATATTTATTTATTTATTTGTTATTTGATATGCCTTGCATTTTTAATATATTAAAAGAAATTCTGAAAATATTTAGTGAAACCATTACAGGTTTTTCTGTATATTATGCTGCATTTTGGTAGAAAAACACGGGAAAATGTATCAATTTCGAACATAAATCACTTTGCTGCGACTACAGATGTGGACGGTCTTAAGTACGTGTATATGACCAGAGACGACCAAACTAAAAACCTCCAGGATGACGACGATGAACCCAATAGAAGGATGTATGAAGTTGGAGGTAAAACAAGCTCGCCTTATTTCTATTCCAGTCACTTCTATATTTGATTAATTCATATTATATTTCATTCATTCTCTTTAATTTAACTATCATTTTAGTTGTTTTTATTGTAGAATTGAAACATACAGTCCTGAAATTTCACTACAATTATATTTCTCAGAAAGTGACTGATGCCCTGTCAAGTCCTATGTAAAATACGTTCGTATGCGGAGTCCACGTGTTATAAACTGTTTCAGCAACCAAGAGATGTGACCAAAGACGGATGTTTCATTAATGCCGTATCAGTAGGGAAGAACACTCTCGGCAACGTGTTATCCGTTTTGAGCAAGTTGGCTGGCTTATCGAAAGTTTACACAAATCACTCTATGAGAGCTACCACTGTCGACATCCATGTCCTCGACTCGGCACACATTCCAAGCAGACACATTATGACGGTCACTGGACACAAAAGTGAAAATAGTTTGAAAACTTACACCGGCATGACAGATGATGGCACTAAAAACATTATGTCTCAGAAACTGAGTGAGAAAATCTGCCAACAGACAAGATCTGATATTCAGCCTATCCGACAGCAGTGGTGTGCCTAGCCAGTCTTTTCTGCCTGCACGAATGCCCCTTCAACAAATACAGCCACAGCAGCCTGTTAGTAGAGTCCATGGTGTGCCTAGCCAGTCTGTTCTGCCTGCACGAATGCCCCTTCAACAAATACAGCCACAGCAGGCTGTTAGTATCGCTGATGTGCCTAGCCAGTCTTTTCTGCCTACACGAATGCCCCTTCCACAAATACAGCCACAGCAGTCTGTTAGTAGAGTCCATGGTGTGCCTAGCCAGTCTTTTCTGCCTACACGAATGCCCCTTCAACAAATACAGCCACAGCAGCCTGTTAGTAGAGTCTATGGTGTGCCTAGCCAGTCTTTTCTGCCTGCACGAATGCCCCTTTAACACATACAGCCACAGCAAGCTGTTAGTAGAGTCCATGGTGTTCCTAGCCAGTCTTTTCTGCCTGCACGAATGCCCCTTTAACAAATACAGCCACAGCAAGCTGTTAGGATCCCTGATGTGCCTAGCCAGAATTAGCTGGATGATATTGATTTTGAAATGAATGACACTGATGTAAACGAACTTCTGATGAATCTGGAAATCCCCCAAATTAATTACCAGTCCAACTGCTCGCAAAATGTAATTAAAATGGCATGCCCTATTTTTTCAGAATTGCAGTGTCACCACCAGTTATAATTATTCAAAGTGATTTACTCGGTTAATGTCACTATAACAAAAACTATAGATTTCTATGCTTTGTTTAAAATTTGTTTCATTTCAGATGATTCGTTCATACTATCAACAACAATACTGTTATTGTTTTTAAATTTGTGTTTCATTAAAAAATAAAGTTTCAGTATTCTCTTCATGCACAATCTTCTTATTATTGTTATAGTGTGTAGATTTATTTACAATTACATGTACATAGCAAACAAATAATCATTATTATATGCATCTAATCACTTTAGTTAAATGTTTTTTTTTTAATGTTTTGTACTGTTGTGTTAGAATGTTTGTATATTTGCATTCTGTTCCAGAGTTGGAATGAAACATGCAATAAAGTTTATCTTATCTTATCTGTATCCCTGGTTGTAAGGTGAGTTATTGGATTACGTCAAAATTAATTAATTCGTCACAGGTTTTCTCCATTTGTTTTATAACGTTAGTAGTAGTACCATGGATGTCAAATTTTCGTCCCAAACTCTCTCTCTCTCTCTCTCTCTCTCTCTCTCTCTCTGTGTGTGTTTGATTTTATACTAGTATATAATATATATTACGAACTCACGCACTAACACACACGTCTATATGATATTTAAAATAAATACATATATCAATATTTGACCTGATTTGACACTATATCTGTCACAAAGTGACAAGTACACGAGTCCAAATGCTAGCGCAGACAACTCCATTTATGGCAATCGTGACTAGAAGCGAAGGACATTATGCCGCGGTGTCAGGGTTGCGAGTCGTAAAGTGTCGCCACGTGCATAAGAAATAGAAACGTCTCGAGAGATTAATGGCGAAATGTGAGGAAATTAAGCCCGTCACAGACCATGACGTATGCCGTACGAAACAAAGTTCATTCTGGTGTCATGCGCTCAGGGCCGGATTTAGACCGGATGGCAGGGTCACTTCAGGTTCTAGGGCCCTTCAATAGAAATTAAATTACATGACAAATAAAAAGTGAACAAAAATGAATGAATAGAACTAATTCTATAATTACAATTTTTTTTTAAATAACGGTAGTCCTTAGTCGGGGGCCCTCTTGGAGGGGGCCCCAGGGCTATTGCCCCCTTATAAATCCGGCCCTGCATGCGCTGAACTGACATGTCGCTGACGATACATAGTCTACGCATTGGTCTGTCAAGGCTTTTAGTTAAACTTGTTAGCTCGCGGCACACATATATTTCAGAAGAGCGAGCTTGAGATATTGTGTGATCTAAATTGGGGAGGAATGTTGCAAAACTCTCTAAGGCCATTGACATGAAGTTAAGAAAAAACAAACAATTTCTAATGCATGCATATAACCCAAGATGACAAAACTAGAAACATATTTAAATAAAAGTCATGTAAAAAATGCAGTTGAAGAGGATACCAATGGGTAACAGTGCTTGAAGAGTTTTCCGACGTAAGCACATTAAAACGTTACCATAGCAATAATAGTATATTTAGCATTCAAGGTATATGGACTTCTATTTAGTCCAGAAGAAATTGAGTTGAATATAGATTTGTTGTCTTTAAACATATATAGTCGAACATTGTTGAGTCGATATCGTGGAGATCACACAATAATATCGAGGTAACCAAATATCGATTCAAACATTCTGACAAATAATTATGAAGAAAAAAAATTACAAACAAATAAGGAATGTCTCTTATTTCTTTTAGATTCATCGGGGTTTGAACAACAAAAAAACAAAAACATTCGCAAACTGTGTGAATCGGCGAAGCAGCTCACACAAAAGTTTGCGGATGTTTTTTTTGTTCATATCCTGATGAATCTAAAAGAAATAAGAGACATTCCTTATAATTAAATTTGGAACATACATTTTTAGTGATTACACAAAGAAGTTCATATTTTATTTTCATTTATTTTGGGAAAGTATTGCAAAAATAATGCTCAAGAATACCAAAGAACAAATATTTTTTAAATGACGTCATAGTTCTTCCTCGGTTAACTTCATAAACCTGAATGTTGTCATCTGCGACGTGCTTGGCTCGGGGTTCCATTCTGATTTATTTTTCATTTCTTTTATCTCATGTTCATTATTCGTTGATGCCAATTAAGTGTGGAAGTCGTGATCAAATATCTCAGAAAAGTCAAAATGTCTCCATGTCGAATCCAAATATCGTGTTGGGATCTCCAACATTGAAATCTGCCATCGAAACCGTGTGCACGTACAAGTTTATTATTATTTTTTTGGTCTAATAACTAAATTGTATGGATTTGGTAGCCCACAATATTATCTATATTATCTTTATTAAAACAGCAGGCAAATTATTTATCTTAGTTTAATAATATTTTTTTTATTTTAAAGACTGAGTCTCCCGGTATAGTTTGTAAACACAGCTATTAAAAAGACGTTCCATTAGGACATCATTTTACGTTCATCGAGAAATGAACAAAACTCGTTGCTAATACCTTGACCAATGAGACGCCTTTAAACTGTAATGATTATAATAGAAATTTAATTATAAGATTTTAAATTTGAAAACAAAATATAAATTTATTTTTATCGAAGCATGTAATTGTATCTTTCTACTGCTTCATTTCCTATGTAACCAGATCCCTTTGTTTCAACTGATCAGTGTAATACCAGTTTTGCTAAGTTAACGTTTATGCTACAATGAAGCAGGTTCACTCAATAAAACTAACAGTTAGAACAAAGACAGATACTGGCGTAAAGTTTGGCTCACTTGGGAAGTACTCAAGAGACCGTTTTAACATTAACTCTAATTTTTTCATACATATAATAGTAACACTGATAACATCTTAAAAGTTTCTTAAACACCATTGAGTGAAGGTGAATGGCCTCAAAAAACACTCATTGATCATTGTAGTTATACATACTACATATCATTATTCAGCAGTGCAAAATACCTCACTAAAAGCAACACATACAATCAATAACAACAATACATACATGTTTAATAATGAAAACAGGTGGATCGGTTGGGGATGGTGGAGGTGACAAGTTATTTTCAAGAATGATGTGTAGACGCCCTTCCTTGGTGTCAACGTCGACCAAAAGGGACACGGAAAAGACTGCACTCTAACAGCCAATCAGAACGAGTGGTAAATGCTCACAACAGAACAACAATTAGCAACTTTGCGCATAAAAAAGGACTTATATTATATATTATTTTATTGTTCTGCTCGTGCATTGCATTATTTAAATATATTATTAATTATTCTCCTGTAAACCCTGTCCTGTCTTGTCATGTAAAATATATTCATGTTTCCCCATATGCCGTTTACAAAGGTCAGAATTTTTTTCTATAACACTATTATTATTTAAACCCAAGTACCCTTAGACCATAGCTATTTGTATTATACTCAGTACTACTGACTCAGTATATACATATATATTATTGTTCAGCTCGTGCATTCCATTATTTATATATATATTATATTATTTTTCTCCTGTAAACCCTGTCCTGTCTTGTCATGATAAACATTATTTACGTTTCCCCATATGCCGTTGCCTTACGGCATGGGAGTAATAACATTCTGTTCTGTTCTGCAAGATTACTTTTTCAACTGCTTCGTTACCTATGTAACCAGATCCCCTTGTTTCAACTGATCAATGTAATACCAGAGTTTTGCTAAATTAACGCTTCTGCTACAATGAAGTCTATTCACTCAATAAAACTAGCAGATAGGACAAAGACGGGTACTGGCAAGTTTGGCTCACTTGGGAAGAACCCAGGAGGCCGTTTTAATATCAACTCTAATTTTTTCATATTGGGTGGTTGCGCCTCATTTTCTGAACATCAGAATTTTCCGGTGAATAATTTTACAAAGAATAAGAACATATTTTGGGGAATTATAGAACTCCAACACCCCTGCACTGGTAACATACTAAAAGTTCCTTAAACATCATTGAGTGAAGGTGAGTGGCCTAAAAACGCCATAATGACTCCAACTGTTCGACAGGATCATCCGCCACCCATCTGCTAAACAGAGTTAATCATCTTTTTTTAAATATATAAATGAACGAATTGTGCAATTACAATTCTTACGGATATTTGTAATGTTATATGTGACCTGCCACCGTTTGTAAATATCCTCTATGTATCACCGCGTGGTGATCTGAGTGAAACAAAGTTCTGTTCTATTCTACCACGAAATGAGTCTCAACTTGCGGCCCGCTATCAGGACTACAGACGAAAATAAGTCCTGAGGTACCATCTGGGTATATCATTCTTTTTGAAAATGTGAATTCATCAAACCTTGTATTATGTTACAGTTAACTTATTTTACTCTAAAATATCATTAAATAAGTTTAAAAGTAATGAAAAACTGATGATAAAGATAAGACAACTCTTAAACTAGATATTCTCAGAATGGCCGCCTGCATTCATTCCAACTTCAAGCATCCATAACTGCATGGCAAACCGCAGTAGAAACTCGATTCAAATATCAAAATAGATAGCGGTATATGAGCATTTTAATAATGGCAATAACTAAAAACTTCCATAATTCAAGTTAAGACTCATTTCGTAATGACAGGTCACATATATTAATTTACAGTATCAACGTTATAATTATGTTAATTGTTCATGATCGTGGACAGTGCAACCGTAACATCATACAAATGAAATACAGTAGTTAAGATTTTAGTAAAAGTCATACAGTTTTATAAGATTCAGGGGCGTGTGTGTGTGTGTGTGGGGGGGGGGCTGCCACCCCTCTGCTCCAACGCCCCTTTGATTGAATACATGACAACATACTTGGGCACAAAAGGTTAAGCTGTGACTTTATTATTACTGTGACGTAACTATCGCAGTCTTCAAGTTCTGGTTCAGCATTATTATTAAATTAGCTAACTCTTGAGACGACCCCGCAGCAGCGCCTGACGTACACGACTGTCAAAGAAAAGTCTGACATTTCGAGGTGGATGTCACGCACTAGCGTAACACAGTTCAGTTGTCAGTCTTCACGGAAAGAGTACGCATCAACTTGGTTGTTCCTGTAAATTCTACCATGCTTACGTGCTTCACCATTTTCGCTGCAGGTTTGTTTTTATATTTAAATTTACTTTAATCCAACGGATACAACTGTACGCTATATCTTAATCAAAACGCATCGCCGCACAATACCGAATCTACAGGTGGAAGCCAGTATATTGATTTTAATCTCTTCCTAAAGATCAAGATATCAAACTGAAATTTTAGTAGTTCCTTTTAATTCTAACTCGTGGATATATATATAGAAAATTTTAATATCGAGGGCTGACTGACAAAAACAAATAAAAAACAAACAAACAAACAAACAACCCTGTGTTGTGTCCATTTTGGCCCACTTAGAATCAATACAGAAACATAGGTCTTGGACATGTCATTTTGCTTACTGAAGGAAGCCTAAATATATATAAAAAGAATCTGTGAATTATAAGTGTTCTGATTTTACATTTCACTGTTAACTTTAAAATAAATTTTTCACAGAAGTTCAATTTTGGCCATAACTCTTTTTTGCAGTCAGCCCTCGCTATATCATTCAGCTATTTAATGATATAATTCAATATAGTGATAAGTGAAATTAAACTAGTCTGCATGAAAATTATTTTAAAGAATGACGTATGCTTTCTAATTTTCATAATATTCATATTTAAGATAAATTCTATTTTTGAGCTTAAAATGCCAATGATATATATTTTAATGCACTTTTCCACAAGAAATAAATAAATTTATGCAATGTTTGTTTAACGACACCCAAGCACGCTGTTTATTCAACGGCTTTTAGCTGTCAAACATACAGTTTATGACTCATAGTTTTCAGGAGAAACCCGCAACCATCACATAGTTTACTTTTTCCGATTTCTAGTAAAGGATCTTTTATAAGTGCTTTCACACAGACAGGACACCACATACAACGGCTTTTGTTATACCAATCATGGACCACTGGCTGGAACGACGAAGAGCCCAAAATAGGTCCGCTGAAGGGGATCAACCCAATGACCCATCTATTTCTAGACCTACGTTCTGTTCCAAAAGAAAGAATGTAGAAAAATATCTAAAACCAGAATCTAAAACGAAATTCATTTTGGCGAGGGGGGCGTAGGGGGGGGGGCTGCTCCAATTTCTGAATATCAGAATTTGCTGGTGAATAATTCAACAATGAATAAGGAACATATTTATGGGAATTATTGAGGGGTGGGGCTGCTCTCCTCAGCCGCAGACTCCAACGCCCCTGAAAACTGTTAATAAGATCCAAAACAAGCCA
>JAULBS010088329.1:0-17850 GCA_032355785.1 Symmetromphalus regularis | reverse complement strand
TCGGAAGTATATTTTTAAAATCTGGGGGTATATATTTGAATGAACGTCTACCATGTATAAACAAAAACTTAGGCAGATCCTCTCGGAAGTATATTTTTAAAATCTGGGGGTATATATTTGAATGAACGTCTACCATGTATAAACAAAAACTTAGGCAGATCCTCTCGGAAGTATATTTTTAAAATCTGGGGGTATATATTTGAATGAACGTCTACCATGTATAAACAAAAACTTAGGCAGATCCTCTCGGAAGTATATTTTTAAAATCTGGGGGTATATATTTGAATGAACGTCTACCATGTATAAACAAAAACTTAGGCAGACCCTCTCGGAAGTATATTTTTTGTTAATAAATATATTCTTATAAAACTTTAATTTGATGCTTAAATTAACAATTTAA
This sequence comes from Symmetromphalus regularis, assembly GCA_032355785.1. NCBI lineage: Eukaryota > Metazoa > Mollusca > Gastropoda > Neomphalida > Neomphalidae > Symmetromphalus > Symmetromphalus regularis. The sequence continues at coordinate 17,450 of JAULBS010088329.1, read as the reverse complement.
CAATATTATTAAATTGACATTGAAAAATATTGAAATTTGACCAGTATATATAGTGCTTCTATATGTCTACTTATTGCTGGTTTTATGGAGAAGTTTGCCTAATAGTGAAAGAATATATATACATTGTATATACATTATATTACAAAAATACAATTACGTATCGTCATATTACAGAAATGATGAAAGTAGACCTTTTCCAGCAATAAATAGGTTTATCTAAGAGGGCAATGGCCGGATAACTCTCTACGTTGAAAAAAAAAAAAAAAATCCCAGATAAAAAATGAGTCGGCGCCACGTTAGCGGCCAATGTCCATTATTTTTATGGGATGAAAATGATGAGGATATATATCCCTACTTAAATTGAGGCAAGATATTTTTTATTCACTTGCTGATCAATTTTACTTAATAACAAAACAGCGAACGCGTTTCATAAAACATAAGACCTAATTAAATACCCATTTTGTTCAGAATATGTGAATTAGAAAACCAAAAGAAAACATTGATTTTTATCTTATCATCGGCCATTGGACGTCAAACATATGGTCATTCTGTATATTTATATAAAGAAAACTCGGTGCCGCCACATAGGCAGTTTTTACCTAAAAGCAACTAATTTTTGGGGGGGATCTTTTATATGCACTTTCCCACGGACAGGACAGCACATACCACGGCCTTTGATGAACCACTTCTGGGCCATTGATTGGAACGGAAAATATCCCAAACTGCAAATGGGCTGATACTGATAAGGATCAATCCGAATACGCTACTGATTCCCAGGCGGACAAGCTACCGAATACCGACCGCTTATCTACCGAAAACGCTACTGCTTCCCAGGCGGACAGGCTACCGAATACCGACCGCTTACGTACCGAAAACGCTACCGCTTCCCAGGCGGACAGGCTACCGAATACCGACCGCTTCCCAGGCGGACAGGCTACCTAATACGCTACCGCTTCCCAGGCGGACAGGCTACCGAATACGCTACCGCTGTAGCTACATGCCGCACCTTATTTAACCCAGTGCGTTGACTGATTTGATTAACTATCTAGCACTTTGCACCCCTAAATCTGTCTATGTATATATTTTACCATGTTTACTTGTATTATTATTTCATCTATTGTTAGTTTATGAAGAACTTTATTTTGTTCAACCAGTGTTATTAGAAAGAAGAAAAAAAACTATTTTCAAAAATATTGCAGAACCAATTCACAATATGAGTGTTGGTGGTACAGCGGTAGAACGTCGGAATCTCAAGCTGATGACAGTGGTTCAAAACCCGTTGGAGGTTGGCTCACACTTTACAACATGTAAAAATAACACAAATTTTGACATCCAATAGCCAATGATTAATAAATAAATATAGTAACGTTAAACAAAACAAACTAATTTTCCATTTAAACAAAACCATTGAGGTACGTACTCGAAAATATTGTCCTATATAAGGTGTAGTGGCTATATTATAAGATTATCGGCTGGTAGTTTCTGCGATCAAATCTGAGTTGAGGCGTGTGATTTTTAAAGCATATGTTCCACAAGGCTCAATGGGTAGGTGTAAATCACTTACCCCAGTCATCGCTGCTTATGGTAAGAGGAGCCCCGTTAGTGTAATTGCAGCGGGTTTCGTCTCTCCTAATAATATTGACCTCTGTCCTGAACTGACAGCACAGAAAGTGTTGTGTGCCCGGGACAGCGTGGTCGAACCTTAATTGGATATAAGCACAAACATAAGTATAAACAACAACACGACAGGCCGTACATAGTCCACCCATTTCAATTTTTGCAGGTAGGGCGGGAGGTTTTTATTATTTTAATTTTTTTTGTATGTAGAATGGTGGTGTACAGGAAGAAGAAAACTAACCATGGTATTCATGGTCAGAAGGCATGATAGGATGGTAGAGAAGGCCATAGACACTTTCTAGCCAGAAATTGAACAAGAAAACATTAAAATTGGTACATCTTTTGTACGATAGAGGCACTGTCGTCAGGATGAAGTTCGTCAGTAATTGCTCAATCACTGTAATAAGCGGGAAAACATTGTTTTGATAGATTTAATACTTTATTTGAAGTTTTTTTTTAAAACAAAATATTTGGAGGTCGGGGGTATTTCTCAGGCAGCCGGGGACGCTAAACAAGTATTTTTTTGTATCTGGCCTAATGACAAACACATGACGCATGGAATTTATTCCATTCAAGTGAGCCTCAGTGGTAGGATATTATACATAGGACTATCAAGCTCAAGTCAATGATTCAAAATCCGTCGTGGGCAGGCTCACACTTTTGACTACGTGTCGAAAATTACCATATGTTTGACATCCAACAAAACAATGTGCTCTAGTGGTATCGTAAACAACAACAATAATAATATTTTGTTTTTAAATAAAAATTAAAAATAATAATAATAATAATATTCTACTGAAAAACAATGGAACGTTATAAAAAGTGACGTCACAGCTGTACTTTAATCTCATTCACTTCTGGCACTAATGTAACGGACGTATTTGAAGACAGTATCAGTCGATCTGTTTCTGTTTGATGTATCACCATGTGAAAATCTATATTTGTTGTCAGTTAAAAAACACCATAAACAGTCTACTTTTAATGCCATTTTTTATTTGCTTTTCAAGAACATAAACACTTTATTTTTAATGCCATCTTTTATTTGCTTTTCAAGAACATAAACACTATTTTAATGCCATCTTTTATTTGCTTTTAAAACCGACAGCCTTGTAATGATTTATGTAACGAAATGATTATAGCTCCGATGATAGGTATCTTTCAACATTAACATGAGTATACGTTAACCGTCATAATCTCGAACGTACAATATCAACTGTTATTTTTGTCAATATGTAACTCATAGCTAACTTAAGTCAACGAAAAACTCAACTGTATCAATATTAAAGTTGTCCTCAAAGATCTGTATTGGACAAAAAGCAGCAATTTGGGTTATTTTCTGTTCCAACCAGTGGTCCACAACAGTTCATCAAAGGCCGTCTATGTGTTGACCTGTCTGTGGGACGGTGCATATAAAAGACCCCTTGCTGCTTATCGGAATGAGTAGCATATGTGGCGGCAGCGGGTTTCCTCTAAATACATATGTCAGAATGACCATATGATTGACGTCCAATAGCCGATGATAAGATAAAAAGCAATGTGCTCAAGAGGCGTCGTTAAATAAAACAAACTTTACTTTGAACAAGAAGCACCATATCTAAAAAAACACCTTATTTTTAACGTACCATTTTAGCACATTGATTTATTGATCATCGGCCATTGAATGTCAAACATTTGGCAATCTTGACATGTGGTCACTAGAGGAATCCTATTATATTTTTCCATCAGAAGCAAGTGAACTTTTATGTGCACTTCCTGACAGACAGGACATACCACAGTATTTGATATAGCAATAGTGCAGCACCGGTTGGTACAGCGAAAAATAATTTTAAAATAGTCCACCGAGGATGTTTAACTCTATGACCAAAGCAACTTTGGCGGTCTCCAGACTGAACTATATCATGTCAACCCTTTCTTTCTGCTGAAAATAAATACCATTTTTCAGGTCAAGAACTTGAAGCGGAAATATTCTGGCCAAGAGCCTAAAAGGATAATATAACTGCTATTACAGTCAATCAAATTATTGGAGTCTGGAGACGAAAGAGTACACCTTTTCTTTATTTTAGTATACAGTTGTCAGAAATGTCTCGTGAAAGGGTAACCATACCTCTTGATGATAGGATATCAAATCCATAAACGTGTGTCTGTTAGCTCACTGGTTGGTTTTTTTGTTTACACTGCCTGCGCGAAATGATTCCTTAAAGAGTTGCCTCCCTCCTTCCACCCCATCAATGCATTTGACATGTTAATTCGGGTATGAGGTTGTGAAGTTTCAATTTTTATTTGGATATATTATGTGATATTTGCTGTTCTTATGAAACCAAGTAATATACTGATAGTTCAGTCATTCTAAGTAAAAAAATGGCCGGACCGAGGACAAATTGCAATAGTAATCATTCATAGCTTTTTTGTTCTTTAGTCATCTACAACATATGTCAAAAATGTAATTTTATATATTTGGTGGAACATATATTTTTCAGGGATCTGCCACATTAGTAGATAGTGCATGGTTTTCTATGTGCTGTAATAGAAGGGTGCATGGTTTTCTATGTGCTGTAATAGAGGGATGCATGGTTTTCTATGTGTTGTAATAGAAGGGTGCATGGTTTTCTATGTGTTGTAATAGAAGGGTGCATGGTTTTCTATGTGTTGTAATAGAAGGGTGCATGGTTTTCAGAACCAAGCATCGTAATTAAAATAGATCATAACTTTTCCAACATTTTACCTAAAACCATATTATTTATATCTATTATGACATTATTTTGACATTTGATTCTTAAATTTATTTTCTACACGATTTGACGTAACACCTAAAGAAAACTTAATATTATTTTATCTTTAAGAAAGATAATTCCTTATTATGTGTACACGATCTCGACTCAAACGCGGAGACTTTATTTGATAGTTAGCATATCTAAACACCAATTCTAAAGGGTAGACATTCTGGCCAGACATCTTTTGAAAAAGAGAAGATCATTTGATAAACAGAAACAAAAATAATAGCTGAACGCTGAGGTTGATACTAGACAACCATACATATGGTAATATACTAAATTAAGATACAAACGAGAACAGTTTCGTTTTAATCCTAACGGCTGATGTCTTCAACCTCAAAATATTAATGGTAAGTTGTAAGCATTGTTCAATGATGAAATCAAAGTGCACCATTGACTTTGACAGATCAGTTGTGGCCCACTGGTGGGGGCCAGAGATAGTGCATGACACACGTCTGGTAATTAAGGACTTTGGTGGCACAATGGTTAGGATACATAATTCAAGACTGTTATGACTGTAATTCTTAGGACTATCTCTATAGCAACGTTGAAGCACCAATAAGCTCAATTGAAAGGTGTAAAATATCAGTCATAAGATATTTTGGTATAGAGAACAAATCTGTTACCACACAGGTTAATTTATATTCTAACGCTATATTATAGGGTGTTTCACAATTTAATAGTTTCAAAAATTGTTTCTACAATCAAGACAATTTCGTAACTTTCCTTTTTGATTTTATGAGGATTGCCACCGTGATACGGACCGATGAATAATCATTTTGGAATAACCTATTATTAATGATGTCACGCTAATTGTGTACAATATGCGTCAGCCATTTCCACAACAATATAAGTTATTCCTACAAAAATTAAACGTATTCCCCAAACGATTTTGTTTTCAGAATTACATCAGATGTTTTTTGTTTTTCTTTTTTTAGAAAGCATCTTGCTTCAACGATGGTACTCAAATTTAAGATAATACATGTTAATGTTTAAAATACAGACACCACAAATAAGGCATTGGTTTATTAATACTTTAGTCATTTCTATATTAATTTTGGGAGGTCATAATATATTTAATACATTTCGTGTGCCGTTTCTGTTGTCGTTCAGTATACAAACACTCAATGCAATACATTAAAAACATGGCATGATGACTTCACATATCTCATATTTTAAAGACTTCAAACCATAAGCTTTCCTTATAATATTACCGAACCATAAGCATATTTTTTTACCGTCAATACAGATTTCAAATAAATAATTTCAAGTGTTCTATTAAATACATGCAGACCAGGCGCGGATTCCGGATTTCTGGGTCCAAATGTGGATTTATGAAAGGGTGAGGGGAGTCCAAAGGTGACGAGTGAATGAAAATGGGTAAAAATGGTTAATTTTCACGTCCTTCCACTCAGAAAAAGCTAAAAAAATATATAAAAAAAGGGAGGGCCGTGACCCCCTGGATCCGCTACTGCAGACTAATGAGCACGTGTATGTGAGCACTTTAGATTTAACTTGACCACAATGCACTGGAAATGGAAACCCACTTATAGTTAAGTGGAGTAAACAAATCAATTGGACCAGATATAAGAAATTCGGCCACTTATTTTAGAGTTAATTTGAGGAAGGCAAGTGATACCATAAACGTAATCGTAGACGTCAAGTTGATAACAATTTAAAAAAAAAAAGAGAAAAGAAAAACGTTTTGTAAGGAATATATGTGATCTTCAACTCGAAAGAAACTGGAGAGGAATTCAGGAAGTCAGAGTTTGCGTGACATTATGCCACCATTAAATCTGCATTACACTCCGCAATTTTGTCCTTTTTCTATGTTGACATTTCTAAAGAATATATTTTAAGCATTAATTTAAAATTGATGGTTCAATTAATTTAGACCTTCTTAGATACTAATAATGCTTTTCGGTTTTATAATTATATTTAATGGTTTTGTTTTTGTGTTGTTGTTTTTGTTTTTTTAAAGAGGATTCTATTCTCATAACAGAATTGCATTCTCAATTTAAACGCAGTGCAGGAATTAAGTTATATTTTATTTATAGCCTGGCACATGGTTTAAATCATATTTCTGTACAAGAGGAGCCCTAAGGAAATTACAATTTAACGACACCCCTTTATTGTTTTTATTCAGCGTCTCTTGGGTATCAGACATATGGTGCAAGGCGACTCATGGTCTTAAGAAGACTCACTACCGCCACATATGCTACTTTTTTCAATTAGCAGCAAGTGATTTTTTATATGCGCTTTCCCACAAACAGGTTAGTACAAACCAGTTGTCAGTGCAAGTGGCATACACCTACCTTTGCGGAGCACTCACTCTTGGTTGCAGTTGTATCCAGATTAGAAAATCCCATCCCTCGATTGAGATTTATCTCAGTATCTACCAGCCATGAGACCAGCAGCTAAGGACTGCGCCATTGGGGCCAACAGGAGGAATCCCAGTAATGTTCTGACAAAGCTATTATGTCGTAACAAGAATCAATGTAAAACAATGATAATATGATTAAATTATTGATTTAAGTGTAATAATAATAATAGTAATAAAGATAATAAAAAAAGTAATAGTAGCAGTAATAATAATAATAATATATATATATATTTTTTTTAAGAAAACCATATTGCATTGGATATTCACTGAAGCACGTTCTGTCAATCACCATTAAAACAAATCTTAGCTGACAACTTTACTTAAAACAAAATGATGTAAATACATATACAATGACTGGATAAAAGAATGGACAAAGTCAAAATAAGTTATGGTATCATACATAAAGTTAGTTTTGACAAAGTTGTGCGTCAAAATTCATAATCAACCACTTGACCTTCTGACTCTCTCTGAAAAAAGAACTAACTATAATTTTGAACGAGGTACAGACGATCGGGTTTTGGATGTGATTATGTGAAGTATCGGCATCTTTAGATATTGACAAGAACACTAACGAGAAGAATAAATTATAACTAAATCGTCAATCATTATCATATCACGATATAATTTACGTATGATCGAATGTTGAAAAAAAAAGTAAAAAATGTTTTGTTTTATTTAATCTTATCATCGGCTATTGGACGTCAATCATATGATCATTCTGACACTGATTTCAGAGGAAACCCGCTGCCGTCAAAAAGGCTACTCTTTCCTATAAGAAGCAAGGTGTCTTTTGTATGCACCGTCCCACATAAGGCCTTTGATGAACCAGCTATGGACCTCTGATTGGAACGGAAAATAACCAACACTGCAAATGGGTCCACTGACAAGGATCGATCCGACGACCGATCGATTCACTGACGGACACTTTACCGTTTGAGCTACATCCCACTCCCCGATCGAATGTTGAGTGACACCATCAGTAAATGGTGCTGTCTATCAAGTGGCACGATCACAAGATGGTGCTGTATATATCAGCAACCATGCTGTCAGCTCTTATAAAGGAGGTAGGACATTACCCATATTGAGTTAAGAATCGGTTAGCGTTCGTAATTAAAACGAAAAACTTGGAAACATATTGAAAACTGATATTTGGGGACTTTTTAAATTATTTATTTATTTAAAAAAAAATTATATATATATTTTTATTTATTTTTATTTATATATTTAATTCACTTCTACTCTGTATTAATGCCCATTAAAAATATTATCTTTAGTTCACTTTTTTGCACTTGACAACCAACTATATTATAGGTAACCCTAAATTTTCAAACAGGTGGCTTATCATAAATGTTTTTGAGGTAGATATAGTAGCATAATCAGTTTATCTGTAGCTACATTTTGCTTTACAACCGCTATCGGTAAATTGGTGAGAATAATAAGGTTATCGAATCATTTTATGTCCGCCTCTATATATCAAGAGATCAAGAGTTATAACTTCATTAAAGCAGGATTATAAAAGAAGGCGTATGCGGGGTAAAGGAAGGCAAATGCGGGGTCTAATGCTTCCAGTATTCATTAATTTAATAATCCCAACAAGAAATAACAAGATGAAACTAGGCACACGATGTTATGATATGCTAACATGATGGTTCTGACCCACTTGATAACGGTGCTTATCAGGTAAAAGCAGCCAATATAACGAGATATATATATGCTTTTACGTACATTTCCTCCTAAACAGATCCCATCTACCACAGCCTGTGTTATATCAGTAGTTGACCACTGGCATGGATGGGAAAATCCAACATTTATAATCCACTAATACCCCAGTCACACTTACATTGCGATTGTCCGCGACCTTGGCGGTCGTGGTCTTGTTTTCTGTGATAGATGGGTTGTGGACACACTATGGTACCTGTCGCTGACTGGTCTGACTATCTCACGACTGGTCACACGTGTGTCTTACGATCAAGAGACTCATGCTGCTCCCAAATCTGCCCCTGTTTATATACACCATCCCACGACAAGTCACGTCTAATTTTATGACCGTCGCACGACATTGCGCCACAATGCACTACTATGTGCACAACTAATCACGCATTGTCGTGCGACGGTCATTCATAATGTCGTATAGTACCCCAACAAGTTGCAAAACACGGACAAGTGGTAAGACCATCGTACTAGCACCGCTGATCTTTCGACGAAAAAAAAAAACTATCAAATTGGTCGCTGCGACTGATTTCGGTCGTGCCACCACCCAAGACTATATAGGACTATTGGTGATTTGTCGCACGATTGTTCGCGATCCGCATTCGCACATGATCGTACATTGTAAGTTGTCGTATTTAGTGGATGGATCCCATGCCGCATCGTACATATCGTCACTCGGGAAATACCACTGAGGTTGTTTGTACATATTGTCATGCTTATATCCAATCAAGGTACATAACTGGGCACACAACTCAGTTTCTTGTGTATTCTTTCCAGGTCAGAGGTTAGCGTATTGTAGAAGAGACGAAACCCGCTGCCTAATTTTAAAACCCACCTATAACTATGCACTATCCTACAGACAGAATAGCACAAAGCACGACTTTTGAAAAACCAGTTGTGTACAGCTACTGGAGCACTCATTCTGGCTTGAAGATAGAGCAAGACGTAGCTCAAACAGTAGCGTGTTCGCCTGTGAAGCGGTCGGTCGCTGGATCGATCCTTCTCAGTGGACCCAATTGCAGTTCGGGCTATTTTTCGTTTCATCCAGTTGTCTACAACTGGTTAATAAAGGGTCGTGGTATGGTACCAATAGCCGATGATAAGATAAAAATCAATGTGCTCTAGAGGTGTCGTTAAATAAAACAAACTTTACTCTTTCTTTCTGGCTTGAAGCTAGTACTGAGATTAAAAATCGCCTCCCTTGACTGAGCGATGACGCGAGTTACTACCATACTATCTGCGAATCCGTTTAGAGTATCCACTACATCACTAGGGCCGGTACTACTGACGTACGTCTTACTATTATTCTAGCTATTCCATTTGATGGAAGTTTAAAAAGTTAACTTTGTTTTATTTAACGACGCCTCTAGAGCAAATTGATTTTGATCTCATCATCGGCTATTGGACGTAAATCATATGGTCTTTCTGACATATTTATTTAGAGGAAACCCGCTTCCGCCACATTGGCTGCTCTTTCCGATAAGCAGCATGGGGTCTTTTATATTCACCGTCCCACTGACAGGACAGCACATAACATGGCCTTTGATGAACCAGTTGTGGTTGGGACGGAAAATAACCCAAACTGCAGATGGGTCCACTGAGAAGGATCGATCCGGCGACCAACCTATTCACAAGCGGACACTACAATTTGAGCTACATCCCGCTCCGCTATATTCGATTTTTTTAAAGGAAGGTGGATTTAAAACAAAAATAAACCACCATTACACCTTTTTAAAACGAATCTTAATAAATATTTAGCTATCAGTCTAGAAAATAATTTTACTTCAGCAGACTGCTCTGGATGGATCCGTATATCTTCTCTATCGATACAGTGTCGCAACCTCTTAGAAAACTGACATAACATGTACGCTAGCTATATATATGTCAGGGGTAGGTAACTCATAATAAACCTAACATCCGGTAGACGCACGTAATGCCGAGAAATCTGTTAAAATACTCTGATGCATGAATGGAGACAACAACCATAGCCTCAGAATATTTAACACATCAAAACTCTCACTACATGTTGGCATTGTTCGAGACTTGTAGTTGCACCGGTTAATTAATTAGGCCTTTAGGTACAATTGAAATCTAACAAGAAACCAGATATAACAATATTAAACGCATACTCCCATGGACCCTTGACTTAATTAATTTCCAAAAAAATAATTAATTTTAAATATATACATTTGATTTGTCCATAGAAATACTTCATTCAACTTCTTACATAACAACCGCATCTCGCTTTTACCAATATTTTAAAAATAATAATGAATTATGCTCATAGACAAATATATCATAAACCATAAACTCGACATGGAATTCCCTATACCATGGTTCAGGTAAAATGGCTTGCGTGATATAAAAGCGAGATCTAGTATCACAAATATATGTAATTAATATTTAGAGCACAAAGACCCTTAAATTCCGTGGGAGTATGCCTTTAAGACTGTTACATCCGGTAGATGTTTACCATACTTGGGGTTTTATGTTAGATTGTTGTAGCTTTTGGCAAATGGCTTATAACTCAGAAAGTAAAAATGATAATTTCTGATATGATCTAAACATGGTCTTGGTGAAATAATTTTCAATTCTCACTTATTAAAGATTATGACAAATGAAAATTATTTCCGTAATGATTTAAACCTGGGTTGCCTTCCGGACAAAATTACTAGCTAGACTAGTTTATAGGCGTCATGTTAAAGCTATTGAGAATAGTTTATAGGCGTCATGTTAAAGATATTGAGAATGTTTGGAGCCAGTGAAATTTCTACTTAGCGTATGCAAGCCTGTCCTGAACACAAGGCTGCTCCTTTAATAGCCTCAACGTAATTCTTCCACTTGAGATTAAAATGTTTGTCATGTTTAGACTGAGTTTATGAGGACTGCCACATTTTATATCTATTATAAAATGTCACGGTAGGGCACATTGCTTCTTCTTGTTTTAAAATTCAATTTTATTATGTTTACTCTGGTACTAAAAGTTAAGCAAGCTCTCTGTTGATATAATATTGTTGGAGAATGCTTCCACTGTATATAGGTGGAGTATGATTGATTGAGAGAGGTATGCCAAACAAAACTTTTTTTCAGCTGCTGACCCGTTCCAAAACAACCGTAACACACTTAACAATAACATTCTGAATCTATACTTCGCATCACATCAGATTGGCAACATAGTTTTTTAACAATCACTTTTCTTCTAGAGACTGTAGAACAAAAAGGAAAACGGTTTTGGAAATTAAACGAAAGACCTAATTTTTATACAAAATATCAAGATGTACTGAATATTAATTTATTTATGTGGTAAAAAACTATTTTTTAGCCATTTGTTTTACACTTTTCAGCTACGATTTTTGTTACCGTAGCAACTATATATAATCCAAAAAGTTATAAAGTGAAATACTTTTGTGTATCATGTACATGTTGCAAAAGGTTTGAAAAGCAGTTGTTTGTCCGCTTGGCACTTATGTTTCAACTGAAAAACGCTGGTGTATTGTTGTTCCACTTCCGGTGACGCGAAGTATAGAAGAAAATGCTTAAGTTCAGCCAGTATTTCCTAATTCACTTTGAAGAGAATCAATGTAGGGTTTTCATTAATCAAATATTTTATAAGCTAATATAAGTTTGTTAGAATAAAAGAACGTAGAATGGGCCTATTGTAGTGTTTTAAAGCAAAATATCGTGTTGCCGTCAGACTCACGTCTTGTAGGTACTGGGATCAAACCTCAGTCGAGACATGTGATTTGTAATCACGATACTGACTCTAACCAAGAATGAGCGCTCCATAAGGCTCAGTGGATAGGTATACGTCACTCGAATTAGGGGTGCAACGATTCGGCCAAAACCGTGTTGCTATATATTGTGATACAGCAAACCCATATAGCAATACAATTTGATCAATTATCAAGATATGATAAAGTCATATTTTGAAACTATAATACTATTTACTAAACATATCTCAGGCAGGCAGACCTGTACCAACTTCTGACGAAAAACGAGTATATATAGACACAGTAGATTTATATGTTTTAATTAAGTTTATCTTTTATTTTTATAACTTTTACTGTCATAGTCATAAGAATCTTAGATGGATACTCTAAGTAGATGTATCGCGATACACGAAACCATATCGCGGTATGTATTGCGCTCGGCAAGTATTGCAATATACCGGTATATCGTTGCACCCCTAACTCGAATAGACCAGTGGTCGCTAATTGACCGTCGTATGTTATGTCCTGTCTTGGGAAAATCACATTAAAGATCCCTTGCTGATAATCGGAAAGTGTAGACTATGAGGCAGCTTCGTGTTTCCTTTGAAGACCACAGGTCTTAAAACTCCATAATTTTATTATATGTAACACATAACAGTCGCCGAATAAACAATGTGCTGGGGTGTAACTGAATTGATTCGTTTCCTTTCGCCTTGCTTGGGATAACCATTCTGATGCATCCAGTGCTATTTCTGAACATCCTGGAGTGTCGAATAGTTGCAAACGCATTTCACACGAACTAGCGCTAACTGAATTTAATGTTTTCATTCTATTTAAAGACACACACGTCACAGAAGGTTTACGTTATCGGAAGAGTTAAGATCCTAAACATACTTAATGTCTGGGGAATCTATCCACAAATTTCAAATCACGCCATGACACACATTAGAGTTTATTTATATCACAAACATTACACAAATCAGTTGCACGACAGAAAATAAATAAGCTCTGTTGACAGTGTTAAAATTTTAAAATGATGGTCTAGAAAGCTTTTAACTTTTTTCTAAGCACACTATGATACTGTTACAGCCGAATTAATCGTTTATTTGTTTAGGCTGCATAGTGGGAATCCGAGATCAAGTGCAATACATTTCAGACATTTTTTCTTTAATTTTCTTCTAAAATAGTGTTTTAAGTTTATCATTCTATCAGAAAACCAAACCAGAACGGAGCAGGTCCCAAGCCCTGTTTTAAATGATGGATGGACTGTCAGCTTTCTAAAAGGGGATGTGTTCTTTGTACAATACTCATTTTATCAGCGTTAGTCCTTTGGGCCCAGTTGTTCAAAGCAAGATTAAGCTAAAGATCGGTTAGTTGAATATTTCAAAACCAAATTATAAATCATTGCAAATAGTAATTGAAGAGATATGTTGAAACTCAGATTATTATACCTTAATGGTATCCATAAATAATCAAATCAGAAGTATATTTGAACTTTCTATGAAGATATTTTAAAGAGAAATATTCATCTAACCAGTGGTTAGCTTAACCTTGCTTTGAACAACATGGTCCAGGAGTTTAGAAGTCGTATTAGACAAGGGCGAAAATATGTTCCTGAAAGTGGGGGGTGGGGGTGGACGGATCATCCCGCTGCCCCCCGATGCTTTCAGGTATTGACTATAGCAGTGCTGCTGTTAGCAAGTGCATAAACACGTCATACAGTTTATTCTATCAGAAGTTAACAGTATATTTTTTCGTGTACACTTATGAATATTTCTATATTCGAATATAAATGACATAAAAATCATTGGGTAACCAGGACAACATGCTTGAACACTTATTTGATAGAAATCTTGTTTTGTGTTTAAAAATCTGTTGACATGCAAACATCGTAAATGGGGATGTATTTACCAATTAGAGCAGTTGCTTTATCTTATGTGTCTGTGTACAACGAACTTCGACCATCAGTTGTAATTTATATTAAAAAAAAGTTTTTTTTTTTATATTTTAAACCCAAAGTTTTTGAAATGTCTTTAACATTTTAACATAACTTTGAAACACAATTAACACCATGTTTTTCTAAAGAAAAAAAGCTGTTGTTGGAAGATAACCCCTTTATGAAGAAAAATGTGTGGGAAGGGGTAAATATATAGGCATTCCCGCTACCAAAAAAGTGGGGAGATTGATGACCTTGGTATAATATAATAATAATTATACATATATATACAAGTATATATATAACTATTATTTGGTTGACCACAATCCAGAAATATTCCGTGTACATAATTCTAGGAATAATTATGTTTAATCTCTACACGGCGGCGCAGAATACAGCATGTGACATTTTATGTGATAACATATTTATTGTTCTAGACCACAAACGAGAAAAGGCTATGGGCTGTTCTTATGATACGATATCATTAGTCAAACTAGGGTATCATAGTAGTAAAAATAACACACAAAAACAAACACAACAATAACAACCCACAACCGTTTTGCCTAATCTTATATACACCAGACTGCAGCCATAGCTATTTCGAGAGTTCTGTTGAAATTATTGATTGATTGACTTGTATTTCTCCACTTCCTGATGGATGTTAGAACAGATGCCGTCGGTGCTTCTGCAGTAGCGGATCCAGGAGGGCAGAAACTCCCCCACCCCTTTTATCGAATTTTAAAAATATCCATTTTACGAGTGAAAGGACGTGAAAATTAGCCGTTTTTTCACCTATTCATTCATTTTTGGACCACTCTTTTTCAAAAATCCACATTTGGACTCCCCCCTTTCAGAAATCCTGCATTCGCGCCTGTACGGTTATAATTTATCCAAACAAAAAGTGAGTATTTCAACAACAAACAGTATATTCGGACACCACAACATATTGTTTATTCATCGGCTATTAGGTACCAAGTCGCCACACAGGCTTCTCTTTTAGGTGGCTGCACTTACTTTCGTGCTTATATCCAATTAAAGTTCAAGCACGCTGTAATACGAGACGAAACACGCTGTTGCCACACTAATAAGTTTACTTTTACCGATAACGTCTTTACAAGGGCTACTGAGAGGAAAAACCAACTAAATTAGAACACAAGAACATGAAACGTTTTAACAAACACAGATACTGAAGGTGTAGCACATTTTATAACCCCCCACTCCCTCCATATGGGAAAAATTCTAACCAAAAGTTGCATTATTTAATTCCAGAGATCAAATACTGTGTTTATAGACGACGGTGAGCTAATAGTATGTTTAATTAAAACATTTAAATGTCTCATATACTGGCATCACTGTATTATGTTGTTTGTTTCTCTTTGTGTTTCCTCCCCTTATTGGATTGGATCTTTTGGTGATCTAGATCAAAGATATTTTGCCAAATTGGCTAAACTGAAACCATATGAATGCCTTATAAAAAAAACATTTCAACAGAAATATATGGCTTGAACTTTTTTTTTAAATGTATGAAGTGATGAAAGAACACCACGATACGGTGGTTAATAAGAACCAGAATATATTCTAACAACGGGTGTCCATCATGGAACCATTATTTATTATCTGTCACATACACACAGGATGTATCCTACTCAACAAATGTTCATACTAATAGGATGTTGTCCCTTTTGGTGAAAAATGCTCTGTTAGCGGGATAAAAAGAAAGGATTGTTTGTTTAACGACACCCCACTTTGTTTATTCAGCGACTATTAGGTGTCAGACATGAAGACTCATGATTTAGAGAGGAAACCAGCTACAGACAAATAGGCCACTGTTTCTGATTAATAGCAAGGGATATTTTATATCCGCTTTCCAACAACACATATCACGGCTTTTGATAAACCAGTTGTGGACCACTAGTTGGTGCAAGTGGTATACACCTACCCACTCAGCCTTGCAAAACACATGTTTTTACATGTGTAAAAATATATTCATATAACAATTATTTAAAACAATGAATATAAAATAAATTTACATTTGAACATATGATCATCAGGTGTTAAATATATATAATAATTATTTGTAACATATATAGCAATAAAATAATTAACTTTGCCAATTTTCTTCATGTTTAACCACTACGCCATCGAGACTGCAAGTGGTATATCTGAAAACATATTTAAAAAAATGCTTATTGTATATTACAATCTAGCTCAAATCTGATAAAAAGCCAGTAGCAAACTTTTTTAGTTTTTTTTTCACCACAAAATATACAGTACATGTAAAATAGTGACAAGAATAAATTAAACTAATTATATGAACAACAACATACAAATTCAAAATAATGGGGGAAATATTACAAAATCAAATTTAAATTGTTTAAAAGTCTCCATTATATCAATAATATATAAATCTATCTAGCACAAATCAATATGTTTTAATAATACAATCTACCGAGAAATAAATAAAAATAATTAAATGTACCTCTTTAAATGTGCTCATTTTATTTTTAATGTGTAGCAACAAAACATGGTACAATTCTCTTCAATTCATAAAACAGAAATATTTCATTGGGTTATTAGACCGGCTTCAGAATGAGTTAAGTGCCTCCCCGAGCCGTCATTATGTAGACTGGTATTTTTCCATTCCTTATCATATATATACACAAAAAAAGTTTGGTAATCAGGTATCTGGTGCTGCCTTTGCAAAATATAGGGGTCAAAACATGGACCCTCTACCTGCAAAATGTGTATCTTTTAATACGTATTTTGACTATTCTTATATTTTGATATTTTTCTGTTATGGGCTGTGTTTATTACGGGTCCCACCATTGAGGCATGAAATGCTCACCTATAATCACAGTTTAAAGATCCATGAGTGCAGAATCGTGGTTTTGGCATGGACTCTGCTTTATTTACCAATATGCTTTAGGACTTGACATTTAAAAAAATATATTTTTTGTTTGATAAGATATGGTACTAATTTACTCATTCTTTATCATTAAGCAAATACAAAGAACAAAGTCTTAGATGTGTATCTTCATTCAGACAACTGGTTAAAAACCTCACATTAGACATCAACCATCTGAAATTACTGGTAGGTAGTGAGTTATGTCCTTAATTATTCTTCATAGATGAGTTCATGGTTTGCGATAGCACATCAAGCATATTTGATCTTGAAAAAGTTATCTTTCCAAAAATCTGAAATATTGTACAAATGCATTCGATACATCTGACCAGATAAGTGACATCATTCAAGACTTTGGCAGCCAAGCAATGGTTATTCTGTTTAGTGGGAAATGTACATATTTGCACTATAACTTAGAATT
>JAULBS010088318.1:0-17859 GCA_032355785.1 Symmetromphalus regularis | reverse complement strand
TGTAAAATAAACAAATATATTTATTGAAAAAAATGGCTTCCTTTTTACAATTTTACTCCGGTTTAACCCATTTTTTTATGAAAAGAATGAGAGAAAAAGACTCTTTTATGTTGGGTGGTGGTGGATAGGGAAATCCCACCCTCGGGGTCACAAAATCTGGTAAAAACGCTCGGCAAGCCTCGGGTTTTCACCTGATTTAGTGCCCCTCGGGTGGAATTTCCCTATCCTCCCCCACCCAATATAAAAGAGTCTTATATTTTTTTTAACTACACTACTAAAGCACATTGATTTATGAATCATCAGCTATTGAATGTGAAACATTCAGTTATTTTGACACATTGTCAAGTGTGAGCTAGCCAACTACGGATTTTGAACCATTGTCATCAGCTTGAGAGTCTGACGTTCTACCGCCGAAGCTCACACATCTGGAAACACGTAAGACGTAAAGAAATCTGGATGTTTGTTACCTGGGCCTCTCCTAGATCCGCCACTGATCACTACAAACTATTTGGACACATTCTACAGACTTGATACGTTAAACCTTTTCTGCATGGACGTATTTACACTTCAAATTTAACGCCGTTTGATATTTTGAGAGAAATATGATTTTCTCTTCCTCATCTATATAAGGCTGAAATAAGAAACTGCACCAAATGTACTGAACTGTAAAAAAGAAATCGTAACTACACTTGACAATTTTAATGTTATTTTGGAGGGTTAAACGGACAGTGTAAACGGTTATTTTAAGAGAATGGCTTATTTTTGTTTTTGTACAAGCCATACACATCTAAGAAATTAATTATGCATGATTAAAGTGACCATAAAAATCTGCCATCACCAATTAAAAAAATTATAGGATGTATACACACAAGCATCAAGTACCTTACTGGAGCAAAACAAATCTGTGAAGTTATTGCATATAAAAAAATACATCCTATATGTAGAACACATTAAATAAGCAATCATCTGCTATTGTATGTCAAACATTTGGTAATTTCGACATGTAGTCAAATGTGAGCCAGCCTTCAACGCGTTTTGAACCACTGTCTTCAGCTTGAGAGACCGAAGCTCTACCACTGGACCATAAAAGTTCGTATGCTGTTTAATAATGTCACTTTTTAATTAAATTTTTATAGCAAGATTCCCAAACTGAAGGATGGAAAACAAATTAAGTCCATTTTTGCTAACCTGAGAAAAATGCAAAACGAAGTTTTGGCAACCTGGCTTTAACGTCTCAGTAAAAAATGGAAAGTATGACTGTATGTAGCATAGACTATTAGTGAACACACTTTCTGTTTTGTACATTTGATAGTCATAGCGTTAACAGGCAGTACACACCTCTCCCAAAAGTCACTTAAAATTATTTAGGGCATACAGAAATATCAGTGTTCGTACATCAAACAGCAATAACCAAAAGGTTGTAACTGCCAATAAACCCTATGGATTTATTAATGATCAGCTATTGCATGTCAAACATTTGGTAAATTTGACACGTAGTCATCAAAGGAAGCCAGCTACATTTTTCCATTAGTAGTAAGATAATGTTTATATGTACTTTCCCACAGACAGAATTCAACAGCAACAAATGTGAAAGCATAATATGAACAAAATTAAGAACATATTTCAAAACATTGAAGGACATTACACTGAAGAAAATTAGCTATTCTTTCGGGAACTGGGTGAGTCCGAGAACCCCCTCGTACGTTGTTTTCCCTTCACACAAGTCAGAAAATTCGTCAGTGTTACAAAAAGACATAGGATGATCTATTCTGTATAATTTTAAATTAAAATGTATTATTTATCAAACATGTTGTTTTACCAACTAGATCTAGCAGTAATAACGTAGCTGAAAATGGCAGTCTTAAAACTAAAGTCACGAAAACGTCACGAGTTCTTGATGTAGAAATATATAACAACAATTTAAAGGGTGTGGTTGCATTTGTGTGCTTTATTAATAAAATATTTTATAGTATTGGACACCTCATAATATTACTTTAATGAAAACGTGATTATAAAATATATATATTTTATTTTCATTTTTGAAGGGTATGGGTGTATTTGATTACTACAATATGTTAAATAACTGGTGCCATTTAATATACCGTTAAACGAATAAGAATATCATTTGATGTAGATGTACCTTTCATAGTGAGCCTCTGTGGTTCTATGGTAGAACATGGGCTCTCAAGTTGAAGACAGTGGTTCAAAACCATTTGGCGGCTGGCTTGCATTTGACTACGTGTGAAAATTACCAAATGTTTAACTTGCAATAGCCGATGATTAATAAATAGTGTGCACTATTGGTGTCGTTAACCAAAAGCAAACTAAACAAAATGTACCTATCAAAATGCACGGTTCCATGGGGGACACACCCGGCGAACTCCCCTCCCCCCCCCTAATTTTCGGGCAATTAACATTTTCCTGTGTAAACCCTTCCGCGCTCGCAAGGTCGGGTTTCACCCTCTATAGTTGCGCCCCACTATTCACAATTGCTGGAACCGCCCCTGATCAAGGACATAAAATTGAAAAAGAGGCCTGACTCCACTGCAACCGAATAGAAAGTCACGTTATGTGGAATTGAAAGAAAATAAAACAATGTAATTTGTGTCAATGGAAATATAACTTTTGAATTTGTGAGGAAGTTAGTGCGGATGACAAAAATGGATTAACGTGATTCCAACTTAACTATAGGCTTATGTAGGTAGTAATACAAGACATTTCCCAAGTGAATCACTGCAGACAATGAATAAAATAAACACAAATGAACATAATGTATTCTTGCATGTTTAATCCCGGGGATTTGTTCTAAGCACAGCTAATTACTTAAATGTCCAGGGTTTACCATTACCAACCAAACTGAGGAATTGTTCACGAAGTCTGTTTATGCCTGGAAATACAATTATTAGTCCAGTCAATCTAGTTGATTTTGTGGCCTAATCCATAACAAATTGCAATAGAAAGTTTCTCACTGGGATTCATTTGAGGAACACCCCACAAATAACATATAAAAAATCTACATCCATAAATTTGGTGGAAGGGGTCTACTTATGCTAATTTATGTTAATTAGCATTTGGGATCAGGGTGTGGGGATGTGAGATTAAAATGCAGGGATTACTCTATCAAATCATTGTTCTAATAATCTCATACCTCTGTTTTTATGATTAAAGAACACTAATATGCTATTCGAGTGTTGGTATGCATGTAACATAATCAAAATATGCTAATTAGCGACCACCATTAAAACCTCTTTTTAACTGTAACTTTGTCACTAATGTGCCAAATATCTCAAATGTTGTGTCTATACTCAGGTTTTCATGGTCAAGGAAAATAATTAGCATGTTTTTTGGATGAAATGAACACAACTAAATGCATAAACAATACATCCTGGGGGATTACGTAATCAAAATATGCTAATTAGCGACCGCCATTACTGTAAAACCTCGTTTTGACTGTAACGTTTACACTAATGCACCAAATATCTCAAATGTGTCTACACCCAGGTTTTCATGGTCAAGGAAAATTATTAACATGTTTTTTGGCGAAAATGAACATAACTAAATGCATAAATAATATATCCTGGGGGATTACTGTATAAGGGGAGAGGGGTAAAGTCTATCGTCCTCCAACTTGGAAAATTGCAAATCCAAATGAATTTCCTTGGTAGCATTGGTCATCCCATGGCTGACTCCAGTTTGTCAGAGCTTCTTAAGACTGTGTATGCTCCATACAGTGTCAAACATATGCTAACAGGGAAAGCAATTTCTCACGCAATCAGAAACCATCTACTGGTGCATGCTGCCTTCCATACAATACTTGTAGCAAATGCCTATAGCCTACCACTGCCAGCAGATTATGATGATGATACAGAGGGATTTTGTGATGAAGATCTCAATGATACTGTTCACAATCAGGATTTAGACCACATCAGTAAGCTTCTTGATCAAGTAGTTGGTGAGGGTGCGATTAACTTCACTGATTCTGACTACACAGTGATAAGTCGAATAAGCATTGAAATTACCAAGGTGCAGCTAAATGTTCAAGATAACAGGACAGCACAACTCTGTTTTCAGTACAAGGCAGAACACTCTGGTAATTGGGCTCTGCATTTGCATACTGTGAAGAAGATGTTGACATACTTTGCAGCTGCAGGTCATAACTTGTACATAAAGTCAGTCTACTTGTTTCTTCAAAAAATACTTTCACTTGAAGACAACCATCCAGATGTTTTCCAAATCTATCAGGACGGACACCATGTTATCTTGCGTAGTGATGGGTACTGGGCTAGGTTGTCTACGGACCTCATTATTGAACAAGTCCTCATGATGAGTGTCAAAAGATGGATAATTGATGGACTAACAGGGGACATGATACAAATGAAACACAGAGATTTGTGTGGCTCCTGTCAATGCCACCCTATGAACTTCGTAATGCACTTTCTCAGGAGTGAGTTACGAGACCAGTGAGCAGCATAAGGAATCACAAAATCAAGACATAGTTGGGACATAAAAGACACTTTCAAACTGTTCACAGCTTTCAAGCAATAGGACACATTTAAATCAGACAAGGCCTTGAGTAGTCTTACACTGCCAATAAAAGTATAAATGTTGACCAAGCTGAGCTGATAGGGGATGGTATTGTTACATCTTTGGTCGGAAAGAATGTGCACAACTGTTCCTTTCAGAAAATGAATGAAGCCATCACCCTAGGGTCAAAGACTGTAGTTACGATTGGGAAGGAATTGATACAAAATGAACCACAGCTCTTGTTTTAAAGACTGCGCATCATTGCCTCCAAAGTGGAGGACCCAGCCTCAGCTTTGAACTTTTGAGTTATGCAGTTACCCATAAGCTCTGAATCTACAGTATTGCCTAGGCAAGCTGACAAACCAGCCCTGGCTGACGCGTTGTGGAAACTTGTGGATGACGTCCAAACTGAGACAGTGTCATCAACAGCTGTCCACTATGTGATTGATGGAGTGGCACCGTTGCAACAAGCACACAATGGCCACGATGGGAAACATTTGACAGCATATGCCAGCGATATGTGGATTATGCAGTGCGATGGTATAACAAACCAATAGTTTGCAACACACAGGAGATGATCTATGGACAGTGCTATACCAGATGTCCACTTCACGGGTGAGACTACCCTCACCTAGAAGAAAGAGAATTGCATCCAAATTGTGACGACTGCATTAGAGTGTGACAAACAAGTGGATACCATCCTTGTTGGTGATGGCACAGATTTGTGGGTGCTTCTCTTAAACCATGCGGAATGTCATTCAAACAAACTATACTTCCTTCCAGAACCTAAGTTCACTTCATATAAGTGTAGATTATGGGACATCAAGGAAACTAAGGAGTTACTTGGGGATAAAGTGTGTCAGACCATTCTATTTGTTCACGCCATACTTGGCTGTGACACAACGTCAGGCTTGCTTGGCTTTGTAAAATTAGTCTCGTTGAATAAAGTCATGAAAAGTTCCTGTTTCTGCTACTTTGCGGAAGTGTTTTCTGGTAATTCATACATTTCACAGGAGGACATAATCAATGCAGGTCAACAAGCTCTTGAATGCCTTTACAATGGATCAGAAAAAGACAGTCTTGGTGTCTTATGATATAAGAGGTTTAAGGGAAAAGTTACCAGATTAAGGAAAAGGTTACCAGATCAAGTAAAACTGTTGAACCGCAGAGTTTACCACCAACATCAGCAGCTACAAAATACCATACCCTATGGTTGTTCTATCAAGTACATGCCTTGGACGGAGATATCCTTGATCCCACATATGGCATATGCAGAAATGTGAAATGTTGCCAATATTAACAGATAAACCACAAGCACCATAGTCATTAATATAGATGCTTCACTGCAATTGCAAAATGGGATGCTCTTCCTCACGGTGCACATGCTGAAAGGATGGACTGGAGTGCACAAATTCAAGTGAACCTGACTGGTAATCACTACTCAAATTCAAGTGAACCTGATGGCAATAATGGTTGATAATGACTAAACTATTGATAAGGCATTATTTTTGTGTTATTTCAGCCAAAATGCATGCTAATCATTTTCCTTGATCATGAAAGCCTGAGTGTAGGCACATCATTTGTGACATTTAGTGCATTAGTGACAAAGCTACAGTCGTAAAATGGTTTTCCAGTAATGGCGGTCTCTAACTTATTTTAATTATTTTAATTTAACTAATGGCATAATAGTGTTCTTTAATCATAAAAAAACAGGTATGAGATTAGTAGAATAATAATTTACAGTCAAAAACATGTTTTACAGTAATGGATGACGCTAATTAGCATATTTTGATTATGTAATACCCCAGGATGTATTGTTTATGCATTTAGACAATGGTCGATAATGACCATACTATTGATAGGGAATAATTGTTTTGTTATTTCAGCCAAAACACATGCTAATCATTTTCCTTGACCATGAAAACCTGGGTGTAGACACAACATTTGGGATATTTGGTGCATTAGTGACAAAGTTACAGTCAAAAAGAGGTTTTACAGTAATGGCGGTCGATAATTAGCATATTTTGATTATGTAGCATGCATGCCAACACTACAAATAGCATATTAGTGTTCTTTGACCATAAAAACAGAGGTATGAGATTATTAGAACAATGATTTGAGAGTAATCCCTGCATTTTACTCTCATACCCGTTTTCTTCGATACCAAAAGCTAATTAACATAAATTATCATAATTAGACCCCTTCCACCAAATCTATGGATGTAGATTTTTGATATGTCATTTGTCTGGTGTTTCTAAGATGAATCCCAGTGAGAAACATTCTATTGCAATTTGTTGTGGGTTAAGCCACTGTTTGACTGGACTATTTAGAAAAGACAATACTAGGTGTAAAAAGATGGTAACCATATTAAAATTAGAAACTGCAAATGAAAACATTTCCCACTCTTATGGTGATTTTGGAGCTATCATTTCAGTGTCTTATCACTTAGAAGTAAAAAGAAAATGTAATTAATCAAAGACTGCATAAAAGTCCATTATAGTGAAAATGGAGTCTGCAGCCATTTTTATTTTTATACCGTGTATTTTAAAGTGACCCGTAGGTACAATATACTTTTTCAGTCTATTTTTGTCAATATTTTGACCTCTGTTTTTATATACATACATTTTCAATAATCATTTCATTCGACAATTTGTCATTGATTAAAACAGTTTTTCAATTAATTAATTTTTAGTTAAAAACAAATATCAAAATTAAAGAACAGTAATAATAAAATCAATCCAATAATTTAACATGTTCTAGCCTATTGTCTCCACAATAAACAGTATCAATTTAAATATGAGGGTTTCTTGTACTAAATTTCAATTATAAAATGGTTAGAATTTGCACTGAACAATAGCAGATCTAGGAATGTTTCTAAGGGTGTTGCAGATCCAAAAATGCCATTTCTAATACAACCCTAACCCCTTTTAAATCCACAATCACTGGTTGAGTATGTTCATCGGGGAAAAAGGCAAATATATATTTAGTTTTTTTTTGTTTGATAAAATATGTTAAATCATTGAACTTTAATCACTTTAAACATATACTCCAAGAGATAAGAGGCCGTTGATCAGAATTTTAGGTAAGGGAGGTAAGTGGTGCTGAGTCCAAAACAAGCAGTCTCATTGGTCCTACTTAAGACAAAATTGCCATTTTTGTCAAAAAAGATTTTTTCAAATTGTCAGTTACATGTAGGTTTAATTATTTTATATTTCTGAAACGTCTTAATCTTATAAACAACTATTTTTCACAAAAGAATACTAATCTCATTATGTGGCTTAATTTTGGCCAGATTTGGCATAAATTTGGACCTAAAATTGGTTATTTTCCAATTTGATTTTAGGTAAAAGTGGTTTGACAAGCCTATTTAGTCCATGGGCTGAGTGGGTTCACCTTGCACCCCCTTCCCTAAAAGAGACAAAATTGTATGTAATTTATAGTATTTTACCTAAAATTAGATGTTAACAGTGAAAATGTAGGGACTCAATACCATTGCTGGTATGTTGAACTTTGTTATAACATTAAATATTGGTGACGCCATTTTTGGGGTAGGGAAACAGAAATGGTCTAACTATGGACATAATGGTCACAGGTAAGTGAATGACCCATAAAAATGTTTGTCTTAGGCCTATCTATATGTTTGTATGAGCCATATGCAAAGTACATCAATAATGAGGTCGACAGAGGTCAAAAGCTCATCAATTTTAGTGACTGCTTAAAATCTGACACCGGACAATATAAAAGGCCAGTGTGGCATTGAATTGGGAAATATTTTATGTTAACATCCTGTAATATGCTTCTTAGACATCCTCTTGTATATTCAACTCACTGATGTTCAACTGTTTTTCAACTGGTCTAATTTCAAAACAGGCAAAAAGTCAGTGATCCAGGGAGAGGAAATATAGAAATGACCATAATCATTCAATGCCATACAATGACCATTTCATCTGTAGATTTTAGTGTCATTCATATAATCCATCTTATAATATGCAAATTGGGTCCATAAATAGTTCATCAGAGGTCGTAAAAGGTTAAAAAAAAATATGGACACTGAGTGAAACTAGAACATGTCATCTTTATTTATCTCAAAGTTGAAAAGAATTGTTTTAAATACATCAAGCATGTCAAACAATGTGAAAGAGATGGTTTACATAGCACACCTGGCAACAAATAGCAGTTTAAAGTGTGTCCTACCTGCCAATGTCTGATCGCTGTATAGAAGTGTTCAAACAAACCAAAATGACTGGGGTTCATTTGACAATAATTATTGATTACTCTGCAAACCAAAATATTAAATGTTTTAGACATATGAAACCATGAAGTAACTTGCATTTGTTGATTAGAACCTTTGAATAAAATGTTACCAAATTATCCGAAGACCATCCAGAATTTCTATCATTATCACAAGACTACAAAGAGTACTAATTCTTGAGATAATGATTTTACTTCGCCTATTCCCCTAAAGGAGCTTGGTGCATAGTACAGGAGTGTGAAAAATATGTTTGTGTCTGGACTTCTGACACCATTAACATCATATCCCTGTTGCTCTGCATAAGAAGAGTGCATAATGACAAAGGAGTCTGTCCATTCTTAATTGGACTCTAGGGCTGGTATTTCTGATGTGACTTTCTTCACATCTGTTGTGATTTTGTATGCTTTCCCCTCATATTCTGTGATTATATCCTTGTTCTGCAACTTCGAAACTAAATCTTCACACAAGGTGTCACATGACAAACTCCTTCATGGGAATAGGCAAAGAAGTTGACACCCTTCACTTCGAAATGCTTGCTTCCAAATGTGGTAAGCCCTGAAGTCCTTAGACTTAAAGAACATTGATCTTTCAACTCTCCCACACAAGTTTGCCTTCAGGAGCACATTAGGAGAGTAAACTATCAAGTGGGAATTTGGAAGAGAGCTCACTGTGCCTGGCCAGAAATCCCAGATCCAACTGAGGGTTGTGGATAGGTATCTAAGGATGGAATAAGATTGGAACCAAAATGGTACAAAGGAGATGCTTTGCCCCCTAAATTGGCAGATATTCTTCAGCAGGTTGGAGATTAAGAGGAAGATGAATAGGGAGGTAGTGAAACTAACGAGGATGAGGAAAATCAACAGTGATTAAATCAAACTTAAATGACAAATGTCAGACGTTTAAAATAACCATTGGACTTTGGGTGGTCATGGTTATTCTGCTAACATTGATGGCTTACAATAAATGATATATATATGCATTTATATCTACAGCAGAGAATGCGTGAGATTTAGTGGTTAGGGTAAAAGGTTGCATATACTTTGATAGAATCTTATAACTGGTTCCATTATCATTTCCAGTACACCCGACCAGTACAGAATCTCTGAAGGAAGATTTTGTCAGGGTAAGGAGCGATCCACCTTTTCCATCATTATCTCAAGAATGAGTACTCTTTATATGCTTGTGATAATGATGAAAATTCTGGATGGCCTTCAGTTAATTTTGAAACTTTTTATTCAAAGGTTCTAATCAACAAATGCAAGTTACCTCATGGTTTCGTATGTGCAAAAACTTAATATTTTTGTTTGTAGTCTAATCAATAATTATTGTCAAATGAACCTCAGTCCTTTTGATTTGTTTGAACACTTCTACATAGTGATTACGACACCAGCAGGTAGGACACACTTTAAACTACTATTTGTTGACAGGTGTGCTATGTAAACCATCTCTTTCACATTGTTTGACGGGATCTAAAACTTCTTTTCTGCTTTGAGACAAGATGACATGTTCTAGGTTTTAATAACCTCTGATGACCTATTTATGGACCCAATTTGCATATTGTAAGATGGATTATATGAATGACACTAAAATCAATAGATGAATTAATTGGTCATTGTATGGCATAGAATGATTTAGTATAACTTTCTGTATTTCTCTCCCTGAATCACAGATTTTTTTGCCATTTTTCAAATCAGACCATTTTCCATTTGCCACTGAATCCTCCAATTCAAAAATAGTTGAGCATCAGTACAAACGTGTAGATTGGCCTAAGACAAACATTTTGATGGGTCATTCACTTACCTGCGACCATTATGTCTATAGTTATGGCCATTTCTGTTTCCCTACCCCAAAAATGTCGTCACCAATATTTAATGCTATAACAAAGTTCAATATACCAGCAATGGTATTGAGTTCCTATATTTTCACTGTTAACATCTGAAAATGTAAAATTTAGGTAAAATTAAATACAATAGTTGTTTTTAAGAGTCAGAACCTTCATAGATATAAAATGATAAAACCCAAACTGACAATTTGAAAAAATAAGATTTTGGCTATTTTTGGACTCGGCACTACATTTTCCATACATTAGGCTCGTCAAACCTATTTTACCTAAAACACGAGAGCAATTTTATTTGTATTCACAAGGAAAGTAACCAATTTGAAGAATTTTGAGTCCAAATGTATGCCAAATTTGGCCAGATTGATATTAATATTCTTTTGTCAAAAATAGTTGTTTATACGATTTAGAAGTTTCAGAAATATAAAATAATTAAACCAGACAATTAAAAAAAATCAAGACTTTGGTCATTTTTTGCCAAAAAATTGCCATTTTGTATGAAGTAGGACCAATAAGACTGCTTGTTTTGGACTCAGCTCCACTTTTTCCATATAATTGGGTTGTCAAATCTACATTACCTAAAATTCTGAGTAAAGGCCTCTATCTCTTAGACTAATAAAATAACTTGTTGACAAACATTATCAGACATATGATGATATGCACAAATGATTGCTATAAAATTCCATGTTAAAGACAAATTTATATTATAGTCTGTGTTTTCATTCAAAATACACATTTTATATTTTCTAAATTTAAAGACATAAAAGTTATAGGCTAAAAAAAGAAGATAAAGCCTTTTCACTTTTGTTTCATCAATATGCATGTAAGTTATTCATGTTAAAAGATGTTAAAAATGAAATTGACAAGATGCATGTACATGTAAGCATTATTATAAAATTAATAATTATATATAATTATTATTTTGTATCCTTTTCATTAGAAAACAGAAACACCATATCCACCATTTATATTTCAATAGCCATACAGACATATTTTCATGTTGACATATCAAAGACATATAAAAATTGGAAATATTTATGTTTAGGGAAAACATCTAGGAATGACTAATACAATAATGGCAACTGATAAATACATACACTCCTATGTTGCTAAACCCCGTCTGCATTCAAACCTAGAAATTTATGAAGATTATTAAAAATGACTGAAAGAATACACCTCTTTGCAAAGTCATTTGTGTCACCTGGGCTCCCTTAACTCGAAGCAAACAAGATTTAACAATAGATGAAATTATCCAGAGGGGTTCAGACCTCAACCCACAATTCATCCACCAATTTTCTATTTCCCCCATTATAATTTGTTTTATCAAACTAAATAACTCCAGTATTAAAAATATCTTTGGATTAACCTCCCTTCCCTCCTTACAATTTGGTATGATTTAAAGGTCACTCATATCAACAAAACCTTATTTTGTGGGAAATAAAAAAAAAGGATGGGAACTTGACAAGAAATAATCAACATTCCAATGCATTTTTAAAATCCCTTATTTCTCTCCTTTCACAATATGCGATAACATTCCAATACACATAATAGGTTGAAAGAATAGATCGAAAGACTAAACGGTACAGTTAAAATTGGTCTAAAAGCCATATTTCATGTGTCCCCTAATAATACAAATGCATTTATTTCAACATGACATGTCTATTAAAAAAAAGTTGGCCTATAACAGCCTCTTTCAAATGGCGCCTTGGGTGGATGTTAAATAGTTTGATCATGTTTAATTTTTAAATGTGCAATGACTAAGTTCTATTAAAAGCACAGCTCTGTCAAGATTTGAAGCGAGTGCCTGATGACGATAACATTCAGATAAGCTACATAAAACTAAAGAAATACTATTGTACCCCACCTTTGATATATATATTTTTTTAAACAGAAAGTAAAAGAAAAGAAAAAGAACGTCAAAGAAAAAATCTGAAATGTCCCCCAATACTTATAATTATACTGAAACATGAAAATGCTAGTTTTTTTTCTTTACTTCATATTTGGTAATGCATTTTTAAAGTGTTGTGCGATTTGTAATGTGTTTTCACAATGTTTCAGTACATATATTGTGTGATTTGTAATGTGTTCACAGTGTTTCAGTATATTAGAATGCCATTCAGTATTTTTATGTTGTGATTACTCATGCTGAGTGAACATGCTGTTAGTATGTTTCACGTTGCTAATCCATCATGATTTAAGTTTATGATGTTATTTGATATCCCTACTAAAAGCTGAGTAGTTGATTTTAAACAACAATTGAGGAAGTTATAGATGCAGTTATGATCACAGGATATGAGCTGTTGCCACCATGGTTCATTTCCATCTAAATAACAGACTTGAATAATGAGACAATGAGGAAACAACTTTTAAAAAATATATAAAATCCATATTTACATGTATTAAAGGGACCCACGTCATAAGTTTTTCCCATTAAAATTATCAGGTCTTTTTAATTCATACACCAAAGCTAAAGTATCTGATTGTACAGACCAGTGTTGGAAATGGCCAGGCGCCAGAGTCCACCTGAAATGGGGTCGGGCTACGAACTTTTCTAAGTTGGTAGCCCGAGTGTCCACCATGTCTGGATAGGCTACGGTGATATAATAATTAAATACCTTCCAATGACACGCTGTTTATCCGTGTGGGGAAATTATTCACATTGTTTATTCATTGATTAATAAAATATATGTCTGTCTTATATTTTATTGTGCAGTTAAACACAAACAAATTAAAAAAAACTACTTGTAGGTAGGTAATATTTGAAGAAAAGTTTGCTCCACCAACATTTCAAATTTCGGAGCTCTGGTGACCACCTCAATTATCAATGAATATCCAACACTGGTACAGACATTGCCCAGCCTTCATTTTTTAACAGACAAGATAAATATAGTAGGAAAACCCCACTGTAACAAATCCACGTAATAATCACATGCAACAAAATCCACAATCTTTGGGATATAGTGGCATTTCATTGCCTTTATAAATTTCTAAATTATCAATTTTTTAATTACCTCGATATGTTTTTTTTTTTTTAATCTGTGAAAGTCTACACATCAAAATGGGGCTCTTTTTGAGGTAATTTCAAAAACACTAAGGACACTAAATGAAATAACAGAGACAAATTGTTTAACTTACCTAATGGTATGTGCACATTTCACCATTAAATCCTATATTTATTAAAATATTACAAAAATTATAATTTAAAACAGATTGGGTTTACAAAACCATGTGACTGTGACAGATTTTTCGCTCTGATGGCTGTGAATTCTCAGTGATTATTTTGCCATTCCCTTTCCTCTTTCACACATTTTTTTAATAATTATTTTTTTAAATCATACATATCAAAGATAATATATATATGTAGTATCAACATTATTGTTTCATCTAATCTTAAAACACAATCTGATTTTTTTCACCAATAAACCTAAAATATATGTCTATGTACCACATTATTTGCAATAGTACAATTGATAAAACAGCCAGATTGATAAGAAACTTTGCTGTTAAAAAGACAGTTGACTATAAATTATATTTATTTAGTTACAAAAATTAATGTACCAAACAGCATTCTCCTCATTTTTCATTCTTTTGTCTTTGTTTACACCAAGTCTTACTCTTACATTGTCTTCTGTACCCAGGTCAATAGTCTATAGTTTTAAACAAGGAACATAATCAAACAAGTAACATAATCAGTCATTAGGATCTTCATGTACAAAAAACATATACGTGCATTATAAAGCTGACTCTAATCTAAAGTGGATTCATAAGTTTTAATAACAAATGAACATTAAGTCATTTTGGGATTAGGCATACACCTGTTTAAATGAGAGTTGATTTATGGCCATTTTAAATGATGCACAGTTATCAGTATTATTTGCTGTGACAAGCATTATTATTTATTTTATGTTTCTGATTGTTTAGAATTATATGTAGTGCTCATTGTACTCTTTTGTTAGCTCTGCACACAGCACATGAGAAAGCAATACAAAGATGATCTGGTGACAATAAAGATTTGAAAAAAAAGTGATGCACATTCTCTTTTAATGTACAGTTTGAGTTTGTTATCAACCTGTGTTTTTATGCACAATTTGATAGAATAACATTTTATATGCATTTGATGTCACATAACATAAAAGATTAGTAATCAATCTTTAAGGAAGTAAAAAAAAATTAATATTACATAAATTTGAGGAAAATAATCTTATTTTCACATTCTTTTCACAAACTCTAAAAAAAAGAATTGTTAACACAAAAATATTTTCCCCAAAACATGCATACTACTGAATTTTACTTTCTTCCTCAATTATTAAATAATTGTTCAACAACCCTCCAGCTCAAAAACAAATATAGCTATTATGATTTCCTTTCACAAAGACCCATTACTGTGACAATGTCCATGCCTTCATATGTAAATAAAACATCATGGACAAAAGCACCACATAATAACAAACCCAAAGCATACATTACAGACAATGTTGGATTAGGTCTTTTTCAAGCTTGAAGCTATAATCAACATAGTTCAGGTAGTAGTCTGTGATTTAATGCCAAGCTTGCCAGCAAAGATTTGCAGATAAAAAGAAATCCAGGAGTTGACAGCAGAGAGGCACAAATTAAACCATCATAACGGTAACCTGTTTTAACTGGATACATGTACATATAGCTATTGTAGAAACTGCTTGATAAAATGACACCATATAAAAGAAGACTATATTATCATCATACATTTATCAAGATCAACTGACACTGTGACAGACTTAAAATATCTATAGTTGCCTACCTATTCAAAATATTTCCAAATATTAACTGGGGACATGGAAAGAGAGGAGGGAGACAAATGTTTATTATTGAATGACATTTAAAACATTTTCCTGAAGACTTATTTGAACAACAAAAAGATATATATATATATACTTACAGAATACAGAAATTACAAGAAATGGTTCATTTTGGGAGAATTAAGTAAAATAAGACTAAGAATTTATTAAAAGTTTTTAACTAATTACTTTACATATCATTACTTGACAACTTTTGTTTTTCTGGATTAATTTTTCTGTTCTAACAAATTGTTTCTGGAAATCTATACATCAAATGAAACAATCATTTTTATGAAATCGACAAGCTTTCGGTATCTGCAAGGTAAGAGAAACAAATTGTACTGGCTTTTTAACTAAATACATTGACTCGCATACAAACGTGAACATAAAGAACATATACAATATAAAAATAATCACTTGGAAAACAAAAAGATGGTGAGATGGCAAGATTTAGTTATCATTGTGCATGAAAGCAGGATAAGCATAAAATATATGCAAATTTAGAAAATGGAGAATTTACGCAAGTTGTTCATGTAAGGTAAGTAAATGATTGGATATATATATAAAAAAAGATAATAATAATGATAAAATTATTTTCTTTTTGAAAGGTTTGAAAAACTGTGGACTTTTCTAAACTACATCCACTGATATAATGTGAGAGCCAGATACAAAAGGGTTGTACCATAAATGACCAATCATAAAAGTTTTTTTTTAAATGTGTATCTTAGATAAATTTCTGGTTTTATTATTTCAATCGAAGATTGGTTTTATTCTGTAATTTGATTTTGTTATTAAAACGTATGTATCATAACATTTCTTTATTTGTCTTAAATTATGAAATTATTAAAAAATAATTAAATATCAGATCTAAAAATTACCTATTCACAATTTTGGGTTTTAATGTTCTATACAAACTTTCGTGTGTAAACTAATTTCATATTACCTGTAATGGGAGTTCATTCTGTGCCAAACAATTTCACATGTAATTGCAACTCATTTGTATACAACACAAACATTAATATTTAACAGATTGTTAATAAGGTTGTGATACATGTACGAACATTTCAATTTGCATCTTAAAAAATCACATAAACATTAAAAACATTAAATAAAACTATTATTATAAAGAAAATTTAAATGTTACCTAACTATAAGATAAAATGCACATAATTTCGTTCAATTTGTTTTTTATTTAGTTTTAAATGTCAAAGCATTCCATATAAAAAGTCTATATAAAACAGCAATAATTTCAGAACTTATTACATTGAAACGCTAAGAGAAATGGATAAATTTGTTTAAATGCTAATAGTTGAATTACCAGTGCACTAAAATACAATTAAATAAGGGGAAAAAATAGTTGATGAGGGATTTAATTAAATGTGAACTACCCACCATTGTGATCATTTCTGAAAATGCTCTCAATCACTTCCAAAGGTCAAAAATGGTGACTTTTGTTCATCCATAATTACTGCATTTAAAATGCGTCTTGGAATTTAATTCTATCTTTCAGTTTAAATACACACTATAATATTCTGTGAGTATGTAACAGGACTACATTCAGTTTATACATATAATCATATTAGTGTAATAGCTGAAACAGGTCAACAATAAAAACAATTTTAAGCTCTAAATGTCAAGACATTTTTTTTTGAGGTCATCAAAATTTCACAATTTTTAACTAACCCAAGGAAAACACTTTCCCTCCATACCTACATCATCCTCATCCACAATCCTCAGAATCACCATCCCTCCCACCCCAATTAAAGAAGTTGCTACTGCATAAACCTTTAAAAGTACTGTTCTTGGATAAAGTCAACTGGAAATGGGTTTACTAACGCAAAACACAAATACATCTACATCCTTTCATAAACTAACAATATGACAGCTTTTTTACATTAGTTATTTAATACAATCAAGCTAATGGTTGATGGCCGTTTCTATATATAAAAAATACTGTCACCTTTATTTATTTTTATGAACAACGAAAGTATACAATTAGTTTATACACTACAGTATATAAGCTCATTGTTTGAAAAACACTAGTTTTATAATGCATATATATATATATTTATTATACAGTCGACCTTGATAACTCAAACTTAGATATCATCTCTCGAAAACACTGATTTCTCGAAGTGAAACAAAAGTCCCAGCTGAACTACTATACAAACTAGTAATAACAAACTTTGAAAACTCAAACATCGATCTTTCAAAAACCTCTATCTCTTGAAGCAATTTTTTGGTCCCACGATAAAAATTAATAGATAATGTACTTTGAAAAATCGAAGTACTATACCCGTAATACTTTACAGAAGAAAGAATTGTCAACCAAGCGAAGCGTGTCGGTTGGTGGTTGTATTTATTTTCGTGCTTATATCCAATTAAGGTTCAAGTACGCTGTCCTGGGCACACAACTCAGGTTCCTGTGCTGT
>JAULBS010088307.1:0-17862 GCA_032355785.1 Symmetromphalus regularis | reverse complement strand
CCCCCCCCCCGATCGGTTGCTGATTGTTTGCAGAGTGATTGCTTCCTAACGCAGAATAGTCTGCGATAGGGTAAGGTTTTGTCGAAATCTAAACTTGAACGCAGCGTATTTTTAACGGAAACCTATCGTGAACACGACTTAAGCCCGGTGTGACCAGGCCTTTAGGTAAACGTATTTCAGAATATACTTTTTATAATACATTTCAACACAAACATCTTGTGGAAGACTTCAACCTTGTTCAACTATGTTGGTGCCCCTTTAATCGACAAATCCTTTTACACATTTTGTGAATGAAATGTTAAAACATTTATATCTAAACTTAAGATTTACGGGCAACCGGAAAGATAGCCTCTTGTGACCCGATATCATTGGATGTTTGCGTTATCGCGCTCCGAGGAAGTCGCATTTTTCATTAATGAAATAAAATGCGATTACGACTGTATGCTTTGATATATAAAAAATAATACTCATATAATTTGATAATGTGGAATTAATTAGGCTAAAGTCTAATATGTTTAATATGTTTGCAGGGACATACACATACACACACACAGACACACACACACACATCATATACTAGTATATAAATGGCAAATATGGCAGTTAAATTGTGATGTTGCATCTTTAAAATAATTATCTTCCAATAAAAATAAAATAAATTCTATATACAGGTTTATATTGATTTATAAACAAAAGGGACATATCTAAAATGTCTTTCATAGTGAATTGGTCGTTATATAAAATTGTCCGTTGTGATGTTGCACGTTTAAAATAATTATCTTCCAATAAAAATAAAAATGAATTCTATATACAGGTTTATATTGATTTATAAACAGAAGGGGCATATCTAAAATATCGTTGATAGTCAATTGGTCGTTATATAAAATTGTCCGTTAAATGAAGGTTCGACTGTATGTATAGATTTGTATTCAGGTGAATAGTTATATGATAGATATCAGATTATGTAACTTAGCATCTGGTGACAAACATACATCAAACAAAGGTATTCGTTTTCAGCATGACAAACGTTTCAAATTTTACTGATACAGTAATTTAACACTGAAATGTATTTTAAAATGTACAACCTGTAACATGAAATTATAGCTACACGGAAACACGATCATGGCATAATATTCTTTATAAAAACAAAGTGACATGTTATTTTCCGTATGAAATTGACTAGATATTACATTTTATCTTTGACCTCTATACACCTGTCATCTATGTACGGTAAAACAACACTGAAATGTATTTAGAAACGTACGACATGTAACACGAAATTAAAGCTACACGGAAACACGATCACGGTATAATATTCTTTATAAAAACAAACTGACATGATATGAAATTGATTGGATATTTAATTTCATCTCTATACTGTCGTGTAACGCCAGAAGCGAATTTAGGGGAGGGGTAGGGATTTAATCCCTTTTGGCAACACATTTTTATTTTACCCTTTTTATAATTTGATCTTATGTCACTTTCAGCAACCTCTAATGTTAATTGTTTTAAAAATATTTGTGTACGCCTCCGCCACAATATCTGTATCCGCCCCTGATGTACTAATAAATACAAAAAAATAATTAAATAAAGAGGTGAAACTAGATATTCATTTCATCTTTAGAATATATTAAAAAGACTTTCTTTAGTTTTTGAATATATTAAATACTACATGTGCATATAATTTTTTTAACAATTAAATAACGTTAATATATATTAAGTCATTTCGCATAATTATAAAAATAAAAGACAATAACACATAGAGTCACATATTCTGAATGAATAAACCGTATCTGGATAAATAAAAATACAAACGATTTATAGTTAAAATATTAGAATCATTGTAACGAATTTATACATAATAATTTGGATGTATCCTCGTATATATACATTATTTATGACACTTAAAATAAATATAATTTGTCTGTGTTATAATTAATGAACTTATTTATTTAGCTGCATTTGACACAGGTGGTTATTATTATTAAAAACAAATTAATTTCGTATTATTTCGATGTTTTTGAACAGCTTTCCTATTTTGGTTAAACTGAATTGTGATAGGGAATACATAATTTAGTGGGGTTATTTTTAATCCAGTATCATACACAAGAGATGAAATTTGTAACTGCAAATGAATGTGTACAAAGAGTTTTAAATTCTTATTTGTCAAGGGGTCAAAATGTCCTGTTCAATATACTTTGTCAATTTTTTGGAAGATAGAGGTTAATTTTATACATTATGGATTTCACTCTCCACCATTTCAAAATGTTCGCCACTGGTGCCTGTTCTTACCAAACAAACAAAATGGTGGCATAAGGGAGGGAAAGTGCGGACCACAAGACGTTCCACTTTTCAAACCCTGCAATTAAGAAAATGTCCTCGGCGAAATAAATACTGTGGAGAAATAGTTTCCACGGCAATTTTAGCGTAAAGTATACTTTCCTTTTAAAAATAAGAAAAAAAACACAGCTTGAAAAAAATGATTAGTCCATGGCAAAAAAAGTACCGCGGAGAATGAAAAACTCCGCGACAATCTCCACGGCATTGGCGATTGCCGCGGACAATTTCAGGGGTTGCTTTTTCACGTACGTAATCGGTGCATTAAATACGCAAGGACGGTAGTATATGTGTGTGTATTTATTATAACTGACAGGAGCGTGTCCGCCTCTGAACAGGTCGGTCGTCGAATCGATCCTTCTTTATGGACTCATTTGCAGTTTGAGCAATTTTCCGTTCCAAAAAGTAGTCCGCAACTGGTTCATCAAAGGTCGTGGTATGTGTTGTCCTGTCTGTGGGACAGTGCATATAAAATACCCCTTGCTGCTTATCGAAAAGATTAGCCTATGTGGCGGCTGCGGTTTCCTCTAAATTAATATGTCAGAATGAGCTTATGATTGACGTCTAATAGCCGATGACAAGATAAAAATCAATGTGTTCTAGAGGTGTCGTTAAATAAAACAAACTACTTTAAATACGGAAGAAGGCCAATATGCGTGTGTCTTCATTATAACCCAGGAAAAAAAGTTTTAACATTTTCCCACTATTTGTTACAAGATCCCAGACATCCCACTGCGCAGTTTGGCGGATTCGACAGGAAGTGTCCCGAGACGAGGCTAACAGGGGTCTCGTAAAAATTGATTTTAACTCAGATACCAAACGAAATGAGTTATGAAAATTCTGCCTCTAACGTTCAGTTTACGATCCTCGTTAAAGAGACGTTCCCCGATTCTATCTCACCTTATGTATTAAAAGTCGGTTGTTTTCGATAAGGTCACAGCGGCAACGTGATGCAGGCTGTAGCGTTGGCAGGGTTAATGTCGCCGACACATGGCCCGAGTTAATTTTATTTCATTTCCCAAACTGATAAGGCGGGTTCGTAAATGACAAAATGTGGAGCTCGGCAATTTATGTGTATTAAAAAAAGTCGTGTCATACATACTGTAGCGAATTTCCTTTATTTTGAAGTTGAAATAGTTGGCACAAAAATATATAATATACTTTATAGATAATTTTGTTTGTTTTTGCTTCCGTTATATGCTGTCACGTAAACATCTGAAAGTTTGGTCAATGTGTTTCTGTTCATTCTTGTATTTTAATAGCTCTAAATTCATCTCCCTGCCCCCCTCCTCTCTCTCCATCTCTATATCTCTCTCTCCCTGTCTCTCTAAAACACACATACACACACACACACACTCTCTCTCTCTCGCTCTCTCTCTCACACACACACACACATACACACACACGCACACATACACATACACACACACACAGTAACGTAGGACGGATTTTCAAAGTGGTGGTGGTGGGGGAGGGGATGATATTTATGGAAGTATACAATTTGGTGGCGAAATACGTGGGGGCTGAGCCCCTCTAGCCACCCCCTAGCTTCTACGGGCCTGATACATACATACAACAAAAAATAATAATTAAAAAATCAACAACAAATAAATAAATTAATTAATAATAAATAAATAAATAATAATAATAAATTAAACCAAATTAAATTAAATTAAAGAGACACAATAATAATAATAATAATAATAATAATAATAAATTAAACCAAATTAAATTAAATTAAATTAAAATTAAGGAGGAGACACAAAAATAATATTATCATTACGATCTTGCGCACCGCCATTGTTTACAATTTTATTGCGCGTAACAAGCAAATTGACAACTCCCTTTTTGTGAATTAATTAAATGATATTGATTGGTGCCTCGCGAGATTCAGTCAGCTGTGCTAGTTGTACATTGCAATTTTCTCATCGCATTATTAATAATTTTATTTTCATGTCGGTTTCAATGGCAACTTTCCGCGCCGTTTTCGTCCAGCCTTGATTATTTACTCTGTTAAACGTCACCGTTTACCGATTAACAAAAGATCACACTCCAGTTTAATCCGCTAGCACTTCGAGCACTCACGTAAAATATCCGGCAGTTGAGGAAGATTTTATTTGCGTGCACAACCCGAGTCAGTTTTCAGAGAGATAGAATTTCACCGACGTTCGTACTGAAGCTAAAAATGGCCGTTTATAATGTTTGTGGAAGAATACAATATTTAGACCCCCCACCAAAGAGTTCCCCCACCCGATAGAATTTTTTAAAAGTCTTTGTGTGCACGAATTATACATGTATGTGAAATAGAATACCTGAAATTAAATTATTTGACATTCATTTTCACAGAATAAGTTTCAAACTGGATAAAAAATAAATAAAGAAAATGGTTCTAATGACCAAAAAGATCAATACATTGAAACTGTTGTTTACCAATGACTAACACTGGACCAGTACGACCACGTTGGGTGTTACAAATCTTTAAAATTATCTTTAGAACCCCTATCTTCCAAAATTTCTATATTTCCATTCTCACGCACTCATTGACATTTCCCCCAGAAGCCAAAATGAAATTATACTTCTTTACTTGAGTACACTAAATAATACATTATTGTTATTAGTATTATTGTTAGTAGTAATTAATTAATTTATTTATTTATTTTGGTTATTAAGGAACTTATAAATGTTTATTAAGGTCTGTCTATCCGTATGTCCGTCTGTCCGTGTGTATGTATGGGTGCCTGCCACTCTGCCTGCCTACCTGCCAGCCTGCCTGCCTGCCTGCCTGCCGGTCGATGGAAGGAAGGAAAGGCAGATAAATGGATAAGTGATAGATAAAATTCTCCAAAGTATGTTTTAACAGCATTAATATCATAGACTCATGAACCACTGTCAGAACATTAATGATACCAATAGTTTTTTGTCGGCCATACACGAAAATGGCATCTGCGAGTTTCTTCTGCTGACATTATGTCGTTATATATGTTACACGAAATATCGGCTTATTAAAAATATGCTTTGATACTGTTCAATACTCATTACTCTTTCTTTCTCACGTTCATAGAAATATCCAGTCTTCTGACATTTCATCATTTTACGACTTAGCGGAAAGCATTCTTTTAGTGTTGTTGCAACGATTTCTCCACATTTCCGTTTCATGATACTGCAGTATCACGAAACCAAAATATTTCGATTCGTTCAAATTAATTATAAAAATATGCAGATGCTGCTTTAACGAGAATAAAATTGCTTCGTATTGCTATGCTATACCGATATAGTTAGGTTGGTGTATTTATTTTGATGCCTATATTCAGTTAAGGAGTTGGATGTAGCTCAAATAGTAGTGTCCGCCTGTGAACCAGTCGGTCGTCTGATCGATCCTTCTCATTGGACCCATCTGCATTTTGGACTATTTTCCATTCCAACGAGTGGTTCATCAAATACTGTTGTATGTGCTGTCCTTTTTTTGGGACGGTGAATATAACATATCCCTTGCAGCTTATCGGAAAGTGTAGCCTATGTGGCGACAGCGGGTGTCCTCTAAATACATATGTCAGAATGACCATATGATTGATGTTCAATAGCCGACGATAAGATAAAAATCAATGTGCTCTAGAGGCGTCGCTAAATAAAATGAACTTTACTTTATATTCAATTAAAGTTCAAGCAGGTTGTCCTGGGCTCATATCTCAGCTTCCTGTGCCGTCTGTCCAGGTTGTTTAACGACCCCCCCACCCCCAACAAAAAATAAATAATAATAAATACAATATAATAATATTACTAATACTAATAATGATAATGATATAATGGTAATGATAATGATAATAATAATAATAATAATAATAATAATGATAATTCTTTTTAAATGTTCTGTCCTGGACAGAGGTAAGTGTTAGAAGGAAAACGAAACCCGCTGTCACCACAATTGTGTGCCAACTCTTACCTATAAACTATGGACACGATGGCACATACCACAGACTTTGATAAACCAGTTATTCACCTGTCAGTGAGGAAGCGCATATACAAGATTCCATGAAACCCTGGTGGCTCAGTGGTTAAGCTATCGGACTCATGGCTGGTAGGTACAGGGATCGAAGCTCAGTCGAGGCATGGGATTTATAATCTCTGTATCGGCTTCAACCCAAAGTGAGTGCTCCGCAAGGCTCAAAGGGTAGGTGTATACCACTTACACTGTCCAGTGGTCCACAACTGGTTTAACAAAAGCAGTGGTATGTTCTTTTCTGTCTGTGGGATAGTGCTGCTTAGTGATAAGAGTAGCAACATTAGTATGGCGGTAGCGGGTTTCGTCTCTCCTTCTAACTCTAACCTCTGCCTTGGACAGACAACACAGGAAACAGAGTTATGTGCACAGGTCAGCGTGCTTGAACCTTATTAATGTATGGCAGCGGGTTTCGTCTCTCCTAATAACACTAACCTCTGTCCTGGACAGACAAGACAGGAAACTGAGTTGTGTGCCCAGGACAGCGTGCTTGAAACTTAATTGGATATAAGCACGCAAATAAATGCAACCAAACAATCGCATATAAAAGATTCCTTGCAGCTAATCGGAAAGAGTAGTTTATACGTATGTCGTAAAACACCATTTCTCTGAGACCCTGTAACCGTCTAACAAACACTGTGTTGGAGTGTCATTAAAGGCATGGTCCCACGGAATTTAAGTGTATTTGCGCTTTAAATTTTAATTACCAATGAAACTTACATGCATTTGTGATACTAGATCTTGCTTTTATATCACGCAAGACGTTATACCTGAACCATGGTATAGGAAATTCCATGTCGAGTTAATGGTTTATGATTTGTTTGTCCGTTTACCTATTTCGTTATTATATTTAAAATATTGATAATAAGCGAGAAACGGTGGTAAGTAGTTCAAGTATTGTTTTATGTTTATATTTAAAATTAATTCTTTGTTTGGAGTTTGCATTAAAAAAATTTTTAAATCCTTTTCGTTTTTCAATTTTAAACATTTCAGATCAACAAAATCTCTAACCATGTGAGCGTACACGAACCATTAAAACGAGTTAACAACGCTGATTATATCACAGGGGTTATTCGCGTGCATCTTACCTTCAGTGCACTTCAGGGGAGTTCAACAAATTCTGCATAAGTCAATTGACAAATTAAATGGTTAGTAATTTTGTGCACTCGCGAAGAAAGTGTTTCCCTACGCGTTGAGCGAACCAGGGGTTGTTCTTAGATTTGTGTTTGCGTTTTAGTTGCGCTTCCTTGCGTTGACCCGGCCTTGTCGTCGCTTGTCAGTGTTAGCTTGGTTTTCACGCATCAGTGGAAGTGTTTTGTAAGTGGAATATAAATGATACGCACCCAGTAACTCTCGTGTCTAAATAAAACTTCACTTTGCAGGTGTTTACAAGCGATGACGACTGAAGATTCTAATGAAATCAGTTATTGTAAAGATGTTTGGGTTTTCTATATCGTGTGGAAAATTGGGATACGTTCATGTCGGCTTTGTGTGGTATTTTTATTTTCTGTTCCACACACCTCAGTCTTTTTCCTTTTCTTTCTTTACGTGTTTATCTCTCTCCTTCTGACCAGTGGTCCACAACTGATTTATCAAAGGCCGTGTGTGTTCTGTCCTGTCTGTGGGAAAGCGCGTATAAAAGATACCTTGCAGCTAATCCGGTAGCGGGTTTCCTCTAAAGATAATGAGTCGCTAAAGATCATACGTGTGACACCAAATACCCGACCGGCCTCAGTGGCGCAATGGTAGGATATTGGACTCACGGCGTGTAGGTACTGGGATCAAATCTCAGTCGAGGCATAGAATTGTTAATCACGACACCGGCTCCAACATAGAGATAGTGCTCCACAAATGTTCAGTGGGTAAGTGTAAGCTACTCGCACTGACCAGTGGTCCACAACTGCTTTACCAAAGGCCGTGTGTGTTCTGGCCTGTCTGTGGGAAAGCGTATATGAAAGACTCCTTGCAGTTAATCGGAAAAAGTGGCCTATGTGGCAGTTGCGGGTTTCTTCTAAAGACAATGAGTCGCTAAAGTCCATACGTCTGACACGTAATAGCTGTTGAATAAACTATATGCTGGGGTGTCGTTAAACAACACAACAGAACTTTATTTACCCTCATGGCCCTCATTCGGTGGCATCAATTAGTGGCGGATCTAGACGGGGACACCCTCTAACAGAGCACCCTCTAAATTTTGTAATTTAAATAAGATTTAAAAAAATTATTATTATGTGTTTAAGGTTAAATAATCCGGCATCATATTATTGTAGCTTTCCTCTAAATGGATTTTCTGGATCTGCCACTGTCAATTCTCTCCTCTTTCTTTCTCTCTCGGTCTCCCGCCCTCTATGTCTGTGAAATTTTAATCCTCCCATTTTACGCAATTCTTTTTCCTTTCTCGATATTTGTTATCAAATCTGAGCAAGGGCTAAAATCGCTTCCTGGAAGTGAGAGGAACAGAGCATCACCTCTGTCCAAAAAGATGTAATAAAATTTTGTGAAAATCACCAGCAGCAGTCCTCCTAAAAAGTGAAAGATGAAACGTTCATCAGTGGCAGTCCTCGTTTATAACCTCGGGACAAGCATCCAAACTGATTTAAAGTAGACTCAAAATTTGTTTTATTTAACGACGCGTCTAGAGCACATTGATTTTTATCTTATCATCGGCTGTTGGACGTCAATCATATGGTCATTTTGACATATACAGGCGCGGATGCAGGATTTCTGAAAGGGTGGGGTGCGTGCGTGTGTGTGTGCGTGTGCGCGCGTGTGTGTGTGTGTGTGTGTATATATATGTATATAAATTTAAAACTCTAGAAAAGGGAGTGTCCGGCCCCCCTGGGCCCCCCTCTGGTATCGCTACTGATATATGTAGAAAACCCACTACCGCCAAATAGGCAGCTCTTTCCAATAAGCAGCAAGGGATCTTTTATATGTACTTTCCCACAGACAGGACAGCACATAT
Organism: Symmetromphalus regularis; assembly: GCA_032355785.1. Taxonomy (NCBI): domain Eukaryota; kingdom Metazoa; phylum Mollusca; class Gastropoda; order Neomphalida; family Neomphalidae; genus Symmetromphalus; species Symmetromphalus regularis. The sequence continues at coordinate 8,563 of JAULBS010088307.1, read as the reverse complement.
CACGGTATTTGATGAAGCAGTTGTGGACCACTGGTTGGAAATCGATTTAAGACATTTAAATACTTTTTGGTTTTTGTTTACCGACACTACTAGAGCAAATTAATTTATTAAGCATCGGCTATTATTTATGAAACATTTGGTTATTTTGACACGTAGTCAAGTGTGAGCCAGCCTCCAACGGGTTTTGAACCACTGTCACCAGTTCGAGAGTCCGACGACTTACCGCTGGATCTCAGAGGCCATACAATTAAATACATTTTTCGTGTGAAAAAAACGCAAGTGCTTTGTATATCATACACATGTACCAACTTGTACCCGAGTATTTAATCCACAAATACTAAACTCATCTTATTCCTCATGCTGTCAAAATAAATACTGCTTTTTCGTCTGCATGACGAACTCGCGGTCAGCCAAGCAAATAAGTACCCGGACGTCTAAATTCAATGAGATCCCTCTTAGAAAAGAAATCGCCATTCTTTTTATGTGCAGCGTAAGAACGTGAACATATGGCAATCAATGAATCGACGGGAACCGAAATACGAGAAGAGTTTACGCCTTGTGAATTTTTCTCCTTTTAAAACGAATAAGTGAATTGAAATTGTGATGAATAATTTTATCTGGTCACTGCTACGAGACGCCTTTGCGCGCATGGTGTGTTGTTGTCGGGCACGTTGGAGTATTGTGTTGGGGAGAAAGTGTCGCACGCGTGGTGGACTCCCTTCATGGCATTTAGGAACGTTCGCACGCACGCTGTTGACGCTTAAAGAACACAGAGACGGACCTCGCCTGGTTCCACAAACGTTTTAAAGGGAGACTTTCTAAAGCCTGGCTTCACCGACCAGTCTTCAAAGACGAACGTTAAGCCGAGGCCAACAGACTGTCTCACGTGTTTTGACTAATTTGCCGCCAATAAAAGGCATTGCTGTCGGTTTGTTCTTTTATGCCCGACATGCGGTTTTTTTCCTTTTCGTTCGAATCATTGAATGGTTAAAAACATAACATAAAGCTTCGATGTCTTTTAATGGTCTTCGGTGTGGTGCACGAGTATTTGTCGCTCATGTGTAAACGTACTCTTCAAGAGAGGTCATTAAAAACGTGTTCCGTATATCCCGTTGGGTCGAATAATGTTTGGGGCCCCGGGGGTGTTCGAGCCAACGAGATTTGACTGCAATTCCAAATTTTAAAATGTTAATTTAACCTTAGTATGGACCCTTCAAAAGGCGATTTTTTTTGTGTGTTGGGAGGTCGTTAAACGTTTTTGGTTTGTTTTGTTTATCGACACCACTAGAGCACATTGATTTATCAATCATCAGCTACTGGATGTCAAACATTTGGTTATTTTGACACGTAGTTAAGGGTGAGCCTGCCTCTGACATGTTTTGAACCACGGTCTCCCGCGTCAGAGGCCGACGTTCTACGGTTGGACCACCGATGCTCACACGGGAGTTCGTTAAAGAACCAACCAACCAACCAACCAACCAACCAACCAACCAACCAATTAATTCCAAATTGTTCGTCCTAATATTATGAGGTAGATAGAGCTTGAATTGCAGAGTTTATGTCCACCGACAAACGATGTTCGGCAAACTTTACGTGGGTTTGTCCCTCGGTTTAAACTCACTTTAAGTTGTTATACATATCCCCAGGGATCTCACATGCCTTAGAAATCTGTATGATGAAAACAGATAAAAACTTTGTAAAAAAAAAAGTCGTAAAATTTCAATGGAAAATATATTATGGAAAATAATTTAAAGATACAAAACAGCGATAATATAACCAGACCTTTTATGAAAACATAATAATATTAACATTATTATCTGATCTATTGTGAAAACATATTATCATTATCACTTCATCTGTAATTAAAACACGACAATATTAACGATATAATCTGCTCTATTGTGAAAACATGATACTATTAACATTATCACTTTATATATTGTGAAAACATGATAATATTAACATTACCTCATCTATTGTGAAAACAGGATAATAGTATCATTATAACCTCATATTGTAAAAACATGATAATATTAACATCACTTTATATATTGTGAAAATATGATTATTTACATTATAACATGATCTAGTATGAAAACATGATAATATTAATATTATTATCTCATCTATTATGAAAACTTGATATTAACATTATAACCTACTCTAGTGTGAAAACATAAACATTATTACTTCATTTATTGTGAAAACATGATCATATTGACAATACAACCTTCAATATTGCGAAAACATGATAATATTAACATTATAACCTCATATTGTAAAAAAAATTATAATATTAACATCACTTCATCTATTGTGAAAACATGATCATATTGACAATATAACCTTCACTGTTGCTAAAACATGATATTAACATCACCTCATATATTGTGAAAGCATGATAATATTAACATTATAACCTAATTTATTGTGAACAAAATTATGATAATATTAACATTATCACTTAATTTATTGTGAAAACGTGAACATAATAATAATTAGTAGTAACAGTGCCACTATAACTATAAGTATTAAGACAATGATATATAACAGATCATCCCATATCTTTATGACGAGTATTTTAAATGTGGTACTAATGACCATATACATATCTTACACATTTAGTATGACGTTATTAACAAAATGAAAATAACAAGTATCAAAATCATCGGTCAAACTTTAAAGTGGCAGTCCTCATAACAACGTAAAATAAAACGTTATGAGAACTTAATTGTAGGAATATATCAATTGTTTATGTGTCAAGTGGTTTATTACTAAAATATGTTAAATTATTGGAAACCCTATAATATCACTTTAAGTGTATGCTAGATATTTGTGTAGTTTATTACTAAATTATGTTAAATTATTGGACATCCTATAATATCACTTTAAGAGTATGGTTGTATTTTTGAAGTGTATTACTAAAATATGTTAAATTATTGGACACCCTATAATATATCTTGAAATGTATGGTTGTATTTGTGTAGCTTATTACTAAAATATGTTAAATTATTGGACACCATGTATCACTTTAAGTGTATGGTTGTATTTGTGAAGTTTATTATTAAAATATCTTAAATTACTGGACATTCTATAATATCACTTTAAATGTATAGTTGTATTTGTGAAGTTTATTATTAAAATATCTTAAATTACTGGACATTCTATTTTAAGTGTGTGGTTGTATTTGTGAAGTTTAATACAAAAATATCTTAAATTACTGGACATCCTATTTTAAGTGTATGGTTGTATTTATGAAGTTTAATACAAAAATATCTTAAATTACTGGACATCCTATTTTAAGTGTATGGTTGTATTTATGAATTTTATTACTAATATATGTTAAATTATTAAAAACTCTGTAATACCTTTTAAAAGTATTTAACCACCTGATATTATAGATTTTTATTCGTCTAGCCAATTTGAGTTCGCGATCTAATTTCAATAGCGGTGATGCTAAAAGCCGGACCGTTGCGAGAGATCGGTTCATTATTAACCCTGGTTCGTTTCGAGTCATGTGAATGCGCTTGACAATGTTTCGTGATGTTTTACTTGATTTTAATATAGGCTAATTGGAAAATATGGCTGTTTTTTTCTTCGTTGTTTTATTTGAGCTTTTTTCGAATTCATTTTGAACGCCATCTGTTTTAAAATACACAAACGAACGTGAGTGATAAAAGTGATTGTTCATACTGCGCTCTGTTGTCTTTAGGAGGATCTGGCGCGGAGGCAAGATTTCTGAAAGAGGGGTCCAAATGTGATGGGTAATTGTTAATTTTCACGTCCTTTCATTTGTAAAACGTAAAACAAAATACTAGGAAAGGTGTCCGGACCCTTAGACCCACCTGGAACCGCTACTGATATTGAAGATAAAAGAACCTCTGTCAATGCTAATCAAACTTGAATTATCGAGACTTGAATTACCAAGACTTGAACTATCAAAACTCAAATATTTCATACTCGAATTAAACGAATAATGTAAAATTATTCAAATTGTAAATATTAAAAGTTTAACAACCCAAATTCATATTATTATTATAACTTAAATTATTCAATATTTAGTTATCCAAACTTGAATTATCAAACCTCAAATGATTAAAAATAGAATTATCAAAACTTGAATTATCTAAAACTCATTTAATTAAAAATATAATTCAAAACTTGAATGATCGAACTCAAATTATTAAAAATAGAATGATTAATACTTAAATTATCAAAAACTCAATTAATTAAAAATAGAATTGTCAAAACTTGAATGATCGAAACTCAAATGATTAAAAATAGAATGATCAAAACTTAAATTATCTAAAACTCAATTAATTAAAAATATAATTGTCGAAACTTGAATGATCGAAACAAGTGATTAAAAATAGAATTATTAAAACTTGAATTATCTAAAACAAAATTAATTAAAAATATAATTTTCAAAACTTTAATTACCAAAATTCAAATAATTCATTCTTTAATTATTCAAACTTGATTATAAAAACTCAAAACAACTCAAAATTTGAACTGCTTAATCTCAGATTATCGAATTATCCTAACTAAAGACTTTAACTGCGTCAGTTCTTGAATAGTTACAGTAAAATTTGAACAGCATCATTTCTTGAATGGTTACATTAAAATCTGAACTGCGTCATTTCTTGAATGGTTACAGTAAAATTTAAACTGCATCATGTTTTGAATAATTACTGTAAAATTTGAACTGCTCATTTCTTGAATAGTTACAATGTAATTTGAACTGCTTGATTTTTTAACGGTTACAGTAAAATTTACACTACGTAATTTCTTAAATAGTTACCGAAAAATTTGAACTGCTCCATATCCTGAAAGGTTACAATACAATTTAAACTGCGTCATTTTATGGTTACAGCAAAATTTGAAATGCGTAATTTCTTAAATGGTTACAATAAAATATGAACTGAGTCATTTCTTGAATATTTTTTGTGCTGGCGGTCGTTAAACAACCTCACAGTTCTTGAATAGATACAGTAAAACTTGTTTCCCACGCATCAAGTGGATTTTCGTTGCCTGTGTGTTCAAACGACTCGAGTTCCAGCGACTTGAATGTATGGCATGTACAGACACACTGGTGAATCGAGTGGAAAATTCGCTAATCGGGTGTGTGCGGATACTCGTTAGAAGTGAGATCAGATGACCATTCGTTTACAGCTTGTGCGACACAAGTTCAACTTTGTTATTTAGTACCCATCAGAAAAAAAATTTCTTTAGGCCGCACGTACAAGTCTTGTTTCACGATCATCCAATCAACTTATTAACCTTTTCTTGTCTTTGTTATCATTATTTCTGTTCACTATTCTTATTCTTTTACATAGTTATTACTATTATTATTAGTAGTATTAATATCGTTATTATTCTTATTTGTTATTATTATCATTATTCTTTTAAATTTATTATTATTATTATTATTATTTATTAATAATTATGATGACGATGATGATGATGATAATAATGATAATAATAATGATAATAATAATAATAATGACAATAATAATAATAATGACGATAATAATACTAATAATGACAATAATAATGACGATAATAATAATAATAATGACAATAATAATAATAATAATAATAATAATGACAATAATAATAATAATAATAATAATGACAATAATAATAATAATATTAATAATGACAATAATAATAATAATAATAATGACAATAATAATAATAATGACGATAATAATAATAATAATAATGACAATAATAATAATAATGACGATAATAATAATAATGACAATAATAATAATAATGACAATAATAATAATAATGACGATAATAATAATAATAATAATGACGATAATAATAATAATAAAAATCTCTTCTGCTAACACTAACTTCTGTCGTGGACAGACAGCACAGGAAGCTGAGCTATATGCGTATGACACCGAGCTTGAACCTTAATTGGATATAAACACGAAAATAAATATAACCTAAAAATCAGTCAGTTTATATACTTCTAAAACGTGTCTAATTTTAGGCTTCGTATGTTATAAATAGTGAACCAATTGATGTATCCCCTAAAATGTTTCAAGTTATTTTTTATTCTTGATGCATGGGGTGACAACACCCTTCCCACGCCCATTCTTTTGGACAGGGAGCAATGCCTATATAATCCCCCCCCCCCGTCCCCACCAATTTTAGCTTCGAAAAATTTAATTAAAATGCCTAAATAATAATCTTTACCAGTATTTCTCTTTATTGTAATAATGTAACACTTAACTATGCGGACTTAGCGCAAATATACCGAAGTACACAGTAGATCTATAATGACATCAGTCCTGGGGGTGGGAGTATTGGAGGTATCTGAACACATCCCCCACCTCTTGGACAGATGGATGCTCCGTCCCCCTCCCTCCCTCTTACAGGAAGCGATTTTAGACCTTTGTCTAGATGCCATAAAACCGTGAATCCGTTTATGTACCACTAAAATCGTTTCTACCCACTCAAACCGCACTCTTGTCAGGTAAAATCCCAACCTTGACCATGATAACAGAATACAACTTAGCTTTATTCCCATCAAGGATATCGTAATACATTTAATAATACGCTGTATGCAATTAGTAGCATTGACATGCACGTTTTATTGTAGATCCTAGCTTTAATCTTGTAGGCAAGTTTTAAAATGTTAACTGTAGCATCAGTACATGACATTAAAACATGGGAACGAACAATGATTTTTATACGTACTTGTACAGTATGTTTGAAGTATATTACACTTTGTATGTATATCTGATTACATAACAGATACGTTACGATAAAATTAATGTCATTCTGATGTAAATGTCAGAATGAATTAACTATACAAAAATAAATAAATAAAATAAACATAAAATAAGCACAATAAATAAATAAATAAATAATTAAAATAAGAAACAAAAAAGATACACAAAAAAATGAAAAAAGAGAAAAGAAATAAAAAGAAATACAAAAAAAAGAATAAATCAAAATAAACTCTCTAGCCCCCCCTCCCAAAAGGGGTAAAAAGAATAAAATGTTATAAATTAAGAAAATTAATAATAATAATAATAATGATAATAATGATGATGATGATAATAATAATAACAACAATGATAATAAAATAATAATTAATATTATTATTATAACAGAACTATGTGTAATAATTAACAGTAAATGAAGAAATTTAAGAATTAAATTTTATATAAAATCTGTGGCAACATATATTTTTAAAGCGCAATGAACTTTAATAAATTGATCTCATATTAAATACAACATTAAAAAATCAGCAAATTAAACAAATATACACACGTAAAGATCACTGTACATATCTCACTATGATAATATATATTCAATTATATATGTTATTAACGTCTCACCTTTTAAAATACAACAAAACAATAAATATATGCAAGTCTAGTAATAATAATACATTGATACAAGTATTTTAAAAGCCACTCTATATACGGTTATGAGGTTATGATGGAAAAATATGAAGTAAACTGAAAATATATAAAACATTTCTAATATAAATGTATATAAATAATTATAAAATAATTACACCCCTCTATAAACAATAGTTCGCCTTTTCTCTTTTCTTTCTAACAACTTTTCATTATTAAATTATTGGAAAATAAAAGTGCCATTTTAATATAGTTAAAACCTCACTCAAATCATTGTATAATTGACAAATTAAAGTAACATGTTCATTTTCAGTGCAATCCTTACAGTTAAAATCTATCTACATTTAACCATGTAGACCCCTCCCCCCAAAAAGCCGATGTTTATTTCTTATACTGGGGGTCGTTAAACAAACAAACAAACAAAACAAAAAGTTAAAATCTATACTTTCTTAAACATTTTCATATCGACCGGTTTCAATCCTTAGTTATGCCACATCACACCGAATTTACAAACGCACTCCCGTGACTTATTGCAATATATCATATTAAAAAAGATGTATCAAAGAAAACGAACACAACAAACAAGAAAAAAAAAACCAAGATGTATATAATTATTATCATTAATTTACGTAACAAATTTCTGTATTTATAACATTATAATATATAACAGCAGGCAATAATTTGTAATTTAAAAAAAAAAGAGTCTTTGAAGCGAAACATAAATTATAGAGCATTAAAAATGATATCGTTTTAACGTTTCTTTGAATTATTATTTGAGATTTTTTTTTTGGAAAAGTATCCTTCACTATAATTATAAGGAGAAACCCTTGCATAACATCATTATATTTGTGGAAAAACTGTACGTAGAACAAATTTTAATACACGTAACTGCATCGGAAGAAAGTATACAAGTATAATTATGTTGTACGATGTATACTTTTAGTACAGATACTGTTATAGCTGAATTATAGGCAAATAAAATCAATTTTAATGCATGCAAATACAATAACAGAAGACTTCTACTACTTTATCCATTCTCACCCTCTGTCTCTGTCTCACTTTGTGTATCTCTGTGTGTCTCTATGTCTCTGTTTCTCTCTGTTGCTCTCGCTCCCTCTCTCTCTCTCTCTCTCTCTCGCTCGCTCTCTCTCTCTCTCTCTCTCTCTCTCTCTCTG
>JAULBS010088296.1:0-17864 GCA_032355785.1 Symmetromphalus regularis | reverse complement strand
TGTGTGTGTGTGTGTGTGTGTGTGTGTGTGTGTGTGTGTGTGTGTGTGTGTGTGTGTGTGTGTGTGTCTCTATATATATATATATATATATATATATATATATATATATGTTAACTTTTTTCACATATTTCTTTTTGAGGTTAACAATTTTCACCAACTTTGTACTTGTATACACCATAATAAAATGAAAGCACATACTTGTTAAAGCAACTGTACAAATTTAAATTAGTCATTAAAATATAGACTGAAATCTTCCAAACATTTATATTTTAATTCTACTAAAGTGGTGAGTGGGGGGTTGAAAATTAATACTGTATAAAAATAGATAAATGTTGAGAACTATTAATTGTCAGTTACATCATATTTGTAAAGCAAGTTGTTTTATTTGACTGGTTACTGTTGCTAGGTAGTATTAACAAGGTAGAAGAGCATGGGTTCAAAACGTTTTCCTTACTGAAGGCAAAACTGGTATACAGAACCTAACATGATGTTGCTGACATGATATATACATAGTAACCAAGTAAACATTGAATAACAAGGTTTGATTACAACAAGAAAACTGTGTGTATGTACCAATATACATTTATGTATTCAGTTAATATCATAATGGTCAAATATACTGGAGCTTCGTCAAATATGACGTAGTAAACACTACCACCATTCCTAAGAAAAACACAGGTTGTCTCCCTTAGATTATAGACTCATAGCCTAACATTTAAATTCATCTGACCACAGGCCTTTAATCTTTGGTATTTCTATTCATGTATATGGATGTAATTTTAAAACATATTTTGGTTGTTATATCATAAATAACATACAAACACATATTTGATAAAAAAAAAAAAATGTTCTTGCAATGTGTTGATTTATTTTGCACAACACAAAAATGTGACCAACCTTTATCAAATTGTGTTATTATAAATAATACACACGCATACAGACACACACGTACACGTACACACACACACAAACACACACACACCTAGATGTGATGTGAAATTCTTTCAAGATGTTATACAACCCCAGAATAAGACCAACCTTTATCAAATCCTGCTCATCGAACTGGACATCAAGTGACATGCCTCGTTTCATGGAATCTTTCGAAATGCCTACTTCCTCTTTGAAAGTATCGAAACCTGCAACACAGAGTTATACTGGCATATTTTAACACAGCAATGACAGGTGGTACAGAAAAGGGGATCAAAATTCTAAATTTAAGGCAATCTCGGGCTGTATTTATTAAGGAACCTAAATTAGAATGAGGCTTAAGTCATTTTTAAAAATTAGATTTTATGATTTCAACTTAAGTTCTACCAAAAAGACTTCAGACATTAACAAAAAAATCAGTTTCCATGATTTTCAACAAAAAGACACAAGTCATTAAAAAAAATATCAGTTTCTATGGAAAAACTATACAGAGGACTAACAACATTTCCCACTAAACAATACGTAAATTAAATCTGGGCCAGTTATAAAATAGGATAATTTAATAGCCTTGTTTTTAGAAATATTTCCTGGTACCTGACTGGTCCATAGCAACCCTGGCTGCTGCAGCCTCCACCTCATCTTCCACTGGTTCAACGTTGTACATGCATTTCTTAACAACATCATCACGGTTTATTTTTCTCAAGGCACTCTCCAAAGCATTCCCTAAAATAATTTTTAAATATATATATATATTTTTAACAGTATTATTGTGATGAATTTTTCTCTAACACATACCTAAAATAATGTTTAAATATATATATATATAATATATTTTTAACAACATTATTGTGATGAATTTTTCTCTAACTCATACCTAAAATAATTTTTAAATATATATATAATATATTTTTAACAACATTATTGTGATGAATTTTTCTCTAACACATACCTAAAATAATAATTAAAAAATATTTAAAAGAAAACACCAACGTATTTAACTTCTCCATCATATTGTTTATTTTTCTCACTTTATCCATTCTCTAATGCAATGCGTAAAATAATATAAAAAATAATAATAAAACAAGGTCATGGTGTATTTGTTTTTAAACCACACAGTTAGAGCACATTGATCTATTAATCATTGACTATTGAGTGTCAAACATTTAGAAATTATGACACACAGTCAAGTGTAACCCAGCTTCAGACAGGTTTTGAACCATGGTCTTTAGCTTGAGAGTCCGATCATTTTGTTCAAGCTACTCTCTAGAGTATATTTATTTATTAATCATCAGTTATTGGACATAAAATGTTTGTTAATTTTGACACGTGGCTGTAATACAAAACCCCATTAGCAGTAAGTGATCTTTTATATGAACTTTTCCACAAACAGGTCAAATGGTAAATAATTGTTTTATACAAACCTGTAGCTTTTTCTTTCTTTTTGTCTACCCACAACAGCAGCATTGCCAGGGCTTGGTCATTAACAGTGTTGTAGTCTCCCTTGATGCGGTTTATGTCGCTCTTGCGTATGTCGAGCTGTTGCGCCAGCATGACCCAGTCACCCTGTAACGTGTCTGCGATATCAGTCAGTTTCATCTGTGCCGAGCTCACCGTATCTTGTAAAACTAGAGAATTGAGGGGCAAAAAAATGTAAGTTGTTCAGAAAGTACTATATTAAAGAGAAGCTACTCACATTAATTTCATGTCACATTTCAATCTGGCCACCATCACTCGAAATTGATTCTGGGATGATTTAATTTCATGATTTATAGTATTAAAAGGTGGTGGTCAAAAGCAAGTTAAGATCAATTTTAATGGAGAAAGCCAAAGGGTGTATGTCTCTGGATACACAAAACCACCCTATATCCATCTCTGACATTTTTTTAATTATGGTTTGTGTGCAATTCAGGAGATGAATAATATATAATTCTTGGTATATCAACTTAAAGCACTATAAAAATTGGAAATAAAACATATAAGACACATGTATCCCAACACCCCCTTGAATCTGCCACTGTAATAATTAGAAATATATTTTCTTGTTAATATGGTCATGCTTACCACTGCCAGAAAAGCTGATTGTAATACTAACAGAAAATGGCTGCCATCATTTTACTTGTATTTTATCTGTTGATGAACTATGAAATAACTAGTAATATTAAGTTCTGTTAATGTTATTTCAAACTCTTAATTGTACCTACCTACACCCTGTTGTCGTAACATTGAGTGTTTCTTCTCTATTTCTAAAGCTGCTTCTGTGTCAAGGTCACTTGAGTCAGACTGGAAAAGATCATGCATGCAAATCAGTTGATTGTGTAACTAAGACAACAAATATATAAGCTGTAGATTAGTGGAGGTACAACCTACAATCTAATAGTAACCGGTGCACTATTAAATAATAGTTACTGAAAGAAATACTTGTTTAACAACCAATGGTTACTTGGTGACTAACAATTGATAAGAGATCCAGCTCAGTTAGTAAAGCATTTGGTCATGGAATTGAACCCCCTTAGTGCAGCGGTTCCCAATTTTTTTCCACTTGTGGACCCCTTGGAATAATTTACAAATCTCTGAGGACCCCCACATCTTTGTTTATTATGCTCAGTCAGCAAGGGCGAAAATCCATTCCTGAAAGTGGGGGGGATGGAACACACCCTTGTCCAAAAAGTGGGGGGGGATGGACCACCCTGCTGCCCCCCCTCCCCTCTATTAGACCACTTGTGTACTTCGGTATATTTGTGCTAAGACATGGTTTAAAGTGTTACATTGATACAATAAAGAGAAATACTGGTAAAGATTACTATTTAAACATTTTAATTTCACTGAAATCTTCAGTTTTTCTAAGTAAAAAGTGGGGGGTGATAATTATATAGGTGTCCCACCCGTCCAAAATGTGGGGTGGGGGGACGTGTCCCCCCCACGGGATTTACACCCATGTCAGTCAGATTTCCCTTTGACTTCACGGACCCTCAAAAATTTTCAGGGACACCTAAGCGGTCTATCGACTCCAGCTTGGAAGTACTGCCTTAGTGTACTTGCCTTTCTTCATATTTGTAGCTAGATTAAAAATCCCATGTCTCTCAACAGTTTTCTGATGTACACATGTTTAACTTAAAGATAAACAAAATTATCTGTATGCTTACCTTGATGATGTGAGGCAGAGTGATGTTGAGGTTGCATATTGGAGATTGTGGAGCTTCACCACGCCCGACCTTCGGTTCCTTCATGAAGGCCACTCTTGCTGACGGTTCTTGATCCTGGTCACGAACTTTCACCGTGCACGGCAAACGGTTTTCTCGAAAAGATTTGAAGTTGATTTTCAGTTGATCGCCTGATTTTGTGACTGGTATCAAGTTCCCCGCCATCTCTACGAACTGTGGCCTTCCTTCAAGGACCTGCAAAACACGCAATAACAATGACATAACTTAAACAAGGGAATCAATCAAATTTAAATCAGTTTTTTTTTTACTCCAAATGTCTCACAGGTCTGTGTAAGGAATCCTTCAATGGACAAGATTATGTAGCTTGATACTACTATACACTAGCAAATTTCATAAATCGATTTGTTAAAAATATTTTATCCATCAATGACCAGTTATTTTCACAAACTTTATTTAAAGACCGTCATCAGTTTTTGTTCTTGCTGAAACGATGAGAAAGAACATCTAGTCAAGTGTAATAAAAACATTGTGGTTTTCTAGTCAAATTCTCGACAGTTTGCATGTGACATTTTTTATGTCACAAACTCTAATGACACTTTTTATTTTTTGCCCTAATATCTTCATTTTTTTGTGATCTAATATCAAGGATGAGAACAGTTCACTTTATTGCAGAAATTACATGGTCAGATATATAGGACTACATGTCACATGTGAGTAGGGTCATTGTGAAGAAGGGTATAGCTTGTTCACTTTATTGCAGAAACTACATGGTCAGATATATAAGACTACATGTCACATGCGAGTAATATGGTGTTAGCCTTCTGCCAGATCTACCCACTCACTACTTTATTTTCTCAATGGATTTCGAATAATATCAATAAAAGTCAAAATCAATCCTCAAAAGTCAGGAAAGCACCGATCGGAGGCAAATTCTCATCTCATCAATATCTACATTTTTTAAAGGGTGGTGTGTAGCGGAAAAAAACCTTAAAACAGATTACCTCAATGTCTCGACTTCTGGCAACTTCTGAAAACTTTTCTTGCTTCTCCAGTGTCTTGTCTACTTTGTCATCAGTCATACAAAACATTCGTAACTTTCCTTCTTCGACAGCATGTCGCTTGGCAAAAATAACAAACTTGGCCATATAGGGTACAACAATAGACTCCTTGTAAAGCGCCGTGGCCATCTGGGCTGCCTCGGGAACATTCTGACAGTCGATGAGCCAAAACCTGAAACATAATTAAAAATGTCACAAAATTAAATACTTGACCATCTTAAGGGTCATTTGCAATTCTCAACATTTTCATATTCGCACAAATTTTCAGAGTCCCCACCACCCCACCCCCAAATTTGGATGATTAAACAGTCAATTTTAGAATGGATTTCAAGTGACATTTTAATGATTAATATAAATTCATATACTGGCTATGACACCCCTGACTTCACCAGTCCTCCAACTGACACCCACGCCCGTGTATGTTTTTTACAAATAACAAAATGTTGACAACTATAATAACCCCTTAATTAATACATTTTGTCCAGATACTGTTCTTAAAAAGAAAGTAACATTTAAAAACATAGCACATTGTTTAAATTGTGGCTATTTGCTGTCAAACATGGTATAAATGATAAAAAAAATCTAAAGAAGAAACATGCTACCACACTTGTTATCCTTTTTTAAAATTACCATCAAGAGGTATTTTATATATGGGAGTCAGCAGTACACATATACATTATTAAGCCTTTGCTTAGTTCCATTGTGTGATTCCACTGCACAATAAACTGTATATTAAATTTCATTTTAAATATATCTCTTCTCCAACTAAAATGAATCAGTCAGTAAAAGAAAAATTTGTTTTATTTAACAACGCCTCTAAAGCACATTGATTTTTATCTTATCATCAATCAAATGGTCATTCTGACATATGTATTTAGAAGAAACCCACTGCTGCCACATAAGCTACTCTTTCCAAAAAGCAGCAAGGGTCTTTTATATGCACCGTCCCACAGACAGGACAGCACATAACACGACCTATAATAAACCAGTTGTGGAACACTGGTTGGAACCCTTTAATAAACCAGTTGTGGAACACTGGTTGGAACAGAAAATAGCCCAAACTGCAAATTGGTCTACTGTGAAGGATTGATCTGACAACCGACCGGTTCTCAGGCAGACACACTACCGTTAGAGCTACATCCCACTCCTAATCAGTCAGAGGAAAGTCTAATTTATCTTACACATTTCCATCAAATATGTTATATGTTATTTCTTGGCCTAGTTAATACTGCACAGACTGAAATTATGAAATGAATTGTGAATGAAATGACTGACCTCGCTGAGATGGATGTGGTGAAAGAAACACAGTCATCTACGAGGGTCATCGGTTTCTGTTCCGTAAGATCCTCCCAGACAGCAGCTTCAAGTTTGTCTGCAAAACAAACACACAACATGGGCAAATTTGTTTATTTATGACCCCCCAGCACAAAAAATAAACAGAAGTTAATGGGGGTCACTCACTAGTAAATATACATGAATGAAATTCTATAAAGAATAAGTTAGTAAATAAATAGACAGGTGCATTTAAAAAAAAAAAAATTAGTTTTCGTTCTGTGTCTATAACGAATCTATAATTTAACTAATTAATTTTAGCTAATAAACAACTAATACTGAAGAGAAGCAAGATTCTAACTACCCATGCCATTTTCAATATTGAATAAAAGACTTACATGTATGTTAACTTATAAAAATAATTGCGAAAACAAGAACATGGATATTTAACAGTTAAAAATGTTTGCCTGAGGTTAGATAATTTCACAATACCACTGACATATATGACACAAACCTCTATCAGTTGGTCTAAGTGATGGATTTAGAGGGAGTGAACTGGGTGGCTAGTCACCCCATTTTTGGACTTAATCCCATGACTCGACTGAAATTTTATCCAAGTACCTACCAGCTGTGAATCGAACAGCTTCACCACTATGCTACCATGGTCAGTTAACTCTGTGCTCAAAGAACAATATGAACACAATACTTTTATCCAAGTACATACGAGCTGTGAATTGAACAGCATCATCTCTATGCTACCAGGGGCAGTTAACTCTGTGTTCAAAGAACAATATGAACACAATACTTTTATCCAAGTACATACCAGCTGTGAATTGAACAGCTTCACATCTATGCTACCAGGGGCAGTTAACTCTGTGTTCAAAGCACAATATGAAGACAATACTTTTAGCCTGGACAGTTAATGACATGCATGTCCTCACAATTTCCATCAAAAGTAGTCCTCAAAAAGAATCATTTAAAAATGGCTAATTTTGTTATTCAGATGTTAGGAAATGACATTTAAAATCTTTCTTGATTATTACATCCCTGGAAAGCTCATATTACATTAAGTTGAAAAACACTTTATAAAAATTAGCCACCACACTCTGAAAAATCCTTTTTCTGTTACTGGGTCTGTTATCAGCATCATTACATTGAAACTCGTGTGACTTGTTTATATAAAAAAATTATGATTTATAAAGTTAAAATGAAAAACAAACAAATTATTTAATGTTAAGTCAGCATTGTAAACGATGCACTTTATATCATGGAAGTACATACATGTACAGCTGTGCAGATCTGTCGAAACTGTGTGAATGTTTTATTCACGAGTTGCTCACTTAAGTCTAATTTTCCATTCATGTTACAATCAGGGACTCATTTACAATCAGTCAGTGTTATGTTAACACAACAGCATATTTTGTAAATACTAAATGGGTTAGCAAAATAAAACGAGTTTCCTAAAATATTTTTGGCATAATCTATTTATAGCCTATTCAATTATTGTTACATCATTTTTGTAAGCAAGTAAATTATTCTGTAAAGGAAGGTATAGAAAGTGGGAGTCATTAGCAATTAATACTTTTTAAAAAAAGAAAATTAAAAGAATAAAGATGACAGGCACTATAATTATTTTAATGGCTAATAATTATCTCTTTCTGGCAACATAATGGAATCAAAAAAAATTCAGGTTTTTACACTAACAAAAATGATGAATAAGATTTATACACCCACTTTAAATTACCTACCATTGGTATGTTGACACTTTTGTATAGGATGTACAAACATGAATGACATTTTAAGTAAAACATTTTCTAGCAGAAAGTATACACATACTCAACAATTAGATCTATATAACTACTGAAAGTTAAATCATAACATATCTACTGACGGAAATCATTATCTATGAACAGAAATGCAGCAGAATGAGTTCCTTTCTAATCCCGACCAAGCAGCAAAAGCAATTTAAAAGTCTCTTTTTTTTCTAATTCTGGCATTGATTTGGGGGCAATTAAAAATAAAAACAAAAAAAATAAACATTTAAATATTGAGATTACTTCTATACATGAGTGCAGATGGCACATTTTTTTCTCTCCCTTTTTAATAACTGTACTGTTCTGAGTGCAAAGCTTGAGAGCAAACGAACTGGTCTTCAACATTTTTCTTTAGTTTATCATTAAACACAAAAACCAGTCTAGCCAGTAATGGCAAACATTTTCATATGGGACATAGTATTCTTAATTATGTTAAAATTAAACCCAACAAATGGCACTGATTACAAATAGACTTTTAATTTTGTAGACAACTATAACTTTAACTTTTAACCATTTTAGGATGGTATATTTAATTATAATTAATGCTTAATTTTTGGTTCATATAATTCCAGAGATTTATTTTGTTGTTATCCATATTACTACATTATTAAAAACAGGATTTCTGTAAACCAAACCCATTTTTAATGTACAAATTTTTATTTTTTAAATAACATTTTGCATGCATGAAAAGCTGACCATGAAGCTTTAAGCAGTTGTTATGGTTACCTCTGTTGTGAGAGTTGTTGCCTAGCAGCAGCACAGAAGAATAGAGAAAGAGGGAAATTTAAACAGTAGGTCACACAAATGAAAATTATAAATATTATATATATACACACACACAAAGTAATGTAAGTTAATTATATTCATTGTAAAAACAAATACGAAACATGATTTAACATATTTCAATCACATTCTTTGTAAAAACAAACAGGTACAAAACATGATATATTATGTCATATGTTTTTAAAACAAACATGAAACATTCATTTCCAAAACAAACCAGAAACATACATTTCCAAAACAAACATCTATTTTTCGAAACAAACATGAAACATTGTATGACATATGTTAATCACATTGCTTGCCAAAACAAATAACCAAACCAGATATGACATGTCATTCTTATCCAATGTGGAAAAAACAAAAAAAATTGAAATATGATTAACATATGTCATTCATATCCTTGTCAAAACAAAAGAAAACATGATGGGAAGCGAGATAAAATAAGTTTATGCCCAGCGACAAAATAGATAACATTTCAAAGGTGATTATTTAAAAATAATTAGTGATATTGTGTAGACACAGGAAAATGTGATCTGTGATCGACAACTTCTATTGCTGAGTGTTTTATTACTTTTAACAATTGTATAAACAAAAAATTAATAATGTAAATTATTATTTGTACACTTGCTTCGACCCCTTTTCCCTTGATTGTATGCTGTATAACAACAGAAATATGATGATGATAAACGACCATAAACAAAATCATTTTAGATAGTATAATATATGCTAAACATATCTTGCATATATGCTGAAGACACTGATTTTAGTGCCATTATGCCACTTAGGACAAACCAAAATTAACTCATTTAAACATTTTGGAATTATAGGTTTTTTCTTAATTATTAAAGTTTTTCTATTTCTTCAGAATACTAATTTACAGTCCCTTCCTCCTCACCCCTAAATTGAATATGTATGATTTATTTTAATTTATATTTGTACACTTGCTTTGACCCCTCTTCCCTTGTTTGTATGATGTATACAAACAGGAATTGCTGATAATGATAACAAAACATAAACAAAATAATTTTAGACAGTGTAATATACCATATGTAAAACATATGTGGCTATTTTTTAATGGAATTATAATATTATCATACTATTATCATTAATTTATGCAAAGATGCATCTTGGGATAACATGGATATAAACTATTTATTGGTGAAACACTAACAATTTATTTACTACATGTACCTGACGGGGTTAAAAAGTTGTTCAAAACACTCATACGATACAGAACAGGACATGCACACAAAATCATAAAACAACACAAAACAGGAAACGACAAACTGACTGAGATCGAAACACTAATCCTTTTCCTTGAGAAACCAAATCATGCTTTTTGAACAAATTAACGAAATCATTTTCTTAATGAATCAACCCTTTTCAAAGTAAATTAATTTATTCATTTTGCTCTGCCAAAATGGCGGCTTTCCAAAAAAAGGTAATAATTTGAATGTGGTTCTCCTTTTAATAACTAAAGTGTGTATAACTGATGATGTAGAACAGGATATGAATAAAGAAAATAATGTAGTAAACACTGTCAAAACATCAAGCAAATAACTAAATGAATGAATCGGCTAATATGTTATGACTAATATGCTTGAAATGATTAGATACAAACATGATTTATAGGCCAAACAAAATGATATGGTACATTACAACCAGGCCCACTGAGAGGAGGGGTTAGCAGGGGCAAGTGCCCCAAGGACCGTAAAAAATTACATTAAAATAAATTATATATTAGTCTCAAGTCACGAGAGGGCCTTATGCAGAACCCAACCCTGGGGCCTACTGCCGCTCTCGATGGCCCCGATTACAGGTGAGTGATTCCTTATATACTCCTCATATTTGCCTGTAAATAAAAACGTTCAAATGTTTTCCTTGCTCACCTTTCATCATTCGGTTTTATCTCACAAAAATGTGAAAATCTGTTTTAAATTTCTCGCCTGTATAATTTTTAGTTGATCAATGGGAAGGACTATGATCCAGCATATCAGAACAAATGACATAAGATGTAGTACATTAAATCAATTCTATATGGAAATTTAAAAAGAGGAATATTTTTTGTTTATTTATATTGTTCTGATATTCTGTAGCCATGGATCAGTGATCTTAAAGGGAAAGACGGATAACAGGATTATTGAAGAGATGTAACAGAAGTGGTTCAGTATGTCTGTGTTTATATATCATTCTAAATGAACATAATGATGAACTTTCATCAAACTTGCTATTGTATTAAGCCAAGCCCCACTTCACTCCTTATTTAACCAATCATACCGTACACTGATGCACAACAGTATTTAATAAACAGATGAATACAGTTTTACCAAATATGCCTTTTTAGATGATCTTTACAAAGGTGCAACTGTAGTTTTTATAGAAAAATACAAATTAAAGAAAAAAGCATGACAAGATTATAAAAATGAAGAATTTTTGTTATGGTAAACAATTGAATATTTCAATATATTTTCAAATAAGGAAAAGAGTTAAATTATACTGGTACTTTAGATGGAAAAGGGTTAATTCATACAGTATGACAAACCGAAAAGAAGGTAATCTTTGAAACAGAACTTCACGAAAATAAATTTATCAATTTTTTTTTTAATTATTAAAAATGTTTGCATATAAATAATTTAAGGATCGTATTTTCATTAAGTTCGTGTGACTTATTTACCATTTTAATGTGTTGTTATTATATTAACTACAATAAACATTTTTAATTTAAAGATCTTTTGGTTTTATCTAGCATTTAACTATATAATTTATATGGTTACAGTTTTCTTTTAAATTTAATCTTTGAGTCCAAACTTTTAACTTTTATAAACAGGCAGAAATTTTGATAATATAAAATAAAAATAAATTACAGAAGCATTTAATAATGTGTAAGTAGTAACACCAGCCCAATTTCAATGTGTATTTAACAAACAGTGAGATATCAGTCCAATTTCAATGTGTATTTAACAAACAGTAAGACACGAGCCCAAGCTTACCAGAAATACTGTATAGAAGACGTAACGATGGCCTTTCAACACCATACTGGTTGATCATTCCTTTCTGGGCTGCCTTCGGTACTGGAATGGTCAGCGTGATGTTTTCGTGGAACTTGCGTCGCCTCGGCTCCACCGTGACAATGGGGCTGACGGCAACACGGTTGCCGAAGAGTTTTGTGACAAGCTCGGGTGCAATGGGTTGTGCCTACCGACAGGAGAACGACATCAACAAAGTGTCACAAAATAGAAAACTAAAAACCCAATTTACTATGTTGAGCTCAGTCAGTGTTATCATGCTAGATAGGGCTTTCTTCTACAAAGACTATACAACACGGAACATCGTATAAAAATATATTTAAACCAAAAAAAAAAAAAAAAAAAATTTCCCCTCCTGGCTAAAGATCATCAAGTTTTACTGGCCTTACATATAACCTCGTAGGCTACAAATGCAAAAAAACACAAACATTAAAAATCTGGAATAAATAAATGATCGGAGTGAAAGAGTAACAAAACAAATGTTATTTGTTATTTCTTTCAGATATGATTCAGTCAGGGTTTTCATCAGTATCATTTTCGGACCCAAAATTTGGGCCCATTCTTAAAACCAAACAAAAATTTTAAAATCATTATATGCCCAATTTATTTTATCTTCTGAATTTTAAATTAAATTTTATTTACAAAATATGCTTGTATAATTAAATCAGATAAATACATTATCCAGATTATATTTATTTATTGTCTAATAAAGACTATTTTATGTCTTTGAAACTTATTTTTATGTTTTTATTATTATAACTTTTTTCTTTTTTCAAGATTAAATTCACAATTTTGTGTTTTCTGGAATGGGTATAAATTAAGATTTCAAAGATAAAACCCTGAATGAAGTAAAATGCCAGTGAAGCATGTAACATTGACACTGAGCTTGACATAAACATTACATTACCTAATTACATTATCTAACATTACACCAGATAAAACTATTAAAAACAGACCACTCTGATTCAGTCTGATAAGCAACACAATAAAACAAATCAGTCTCCTAAAGTCAAAATAGTTGTCATGTGACCGTGACCTATGACCTGTTAATAAAAATAATTTTCCTAAACCCAAAATGACTGAGTATTTGAAAGTGGAGGACACACATTTTATAACAAATACTAATCTCATATATACATCTATCGACCTTGACCTTGACTCCAATCCCAATACTGTAGTAACAATCAATAAAGCTGTGAGTCCTTATTCCTGCAACATGACCTTGACATTTAACCTTTGAACCTAATACTGTCATACACCTATCATGTTAAACTTTATCTAAAGGAAAGAAAAGGTTTTCTAACAAATGCCAACAAGTGATTTAATTAGCAGCCATTAGGTGTCAAACATAATTAATTTGCCCACGAAAGAAATCCAGTGGATTGGGAAGTGGAACTTAGCTCAAAGGTAGAGTGTTCACTTGATGAGCAATGGGTCACTGGTTCAATTCCCTTCAGTAGAATCATTACATTAAATGAGAATATTCTCATTCCAGCTTGTGGTCCACATCTGGTATAACAAAGGTCATCATGTCCGAGGGTCAGTTCATATAAAAGAGTCCTTGCTACTAATTGAAAAAGTAATCTATGTGGTGGTGGTAAGTTTCTTTTGTGAACCATCTGTCACAAAATAATATGACTTTGGAATCAAAAAAGTAAAGTTTGTTTTATTTAATGACGCCTCTAGAGTACATCGATTTTTATTTGATCATCGGCTATTGGACGTCAATCATATGGTCATTCTGACATAAGTCTTTAGAGGAAACCCGCTGCCACCACATAGGCTACGCCTTCTGATAAGCAGCAAGGGATCTTTTATATGCACCTTCCCACAGACTGGACAGCACATACCACTGCCTTTGATAAACCAGTTGTGGACCACTGGTTGGAACGGACTTTGGAATCTAACAGCCGCTGATTAACCAATGTGCTGGGTGATATAAAACAATCCTTTCTTTCCCTCTAAACTGTTTGTAATAAACATATATATAAACAAGGGTCCGTAATTCATCTTAAAAAGGTCAACATCATTTAATCCTAAAAGGTTCTTGATATAAACATGTTTACTCAGTGACAAGTGATGTTCCTTCACCTTTAGAGGGTATTTGTCTTCCATAAGTCAAGTTACTATGGTCAATCAACATTAAACCTGACTTTTCATAACTACCTTTTCTATTACAAACCAATACAGAGAAATTCATCAAGTGCAAACAAACTTATAAACAAAAGTTAACTATATGGACCACAGCCAGCTCAGAAGAGAGGGCAAGGGGGCATTTGCCCCACATCAATAATCTGCAGTGCAGCACCCTATAGTCTTGCCCCCCCTTAAATATTTAAATGGCTCCACAGTCCCTGTAGACTACCTGACTAAACAACAATCTTTATATAAAGGGCAAATGAATTATTTTCCTTCTGCATAACTTTTATATAAAACCTAATTACTTATAAACTATGTTTTTTTTAGTTCCATAAGGCAACCAGTTAACAGGTGCGACCAAAAATATATTTCCTCAGAGAAAGCTGATGACAAACGACAAAGAAAATCTCCAACAACAACTGTCAGACAAAAAAATTGTAAAATATGACAGTACAAAACAGTTAAAATGCAACAGACAAAAGAAGTGTTTTGGTTGAAAATAGCCCAACAAAGACAGGCCAAGTGACAGGAATGCAACCTATCTGTTGTCAAATGTCAGGTGTAACTGAAACAGCAATCTTTTCCAATAGATATCATTTCAACTGGTGAAGTTTGATAGAAAAACAAGGAAAAAAAGAAATGAAAGAAAACCACACACCAAAAAGGATCTAAATTAAATAACCAAAGGGCATTTTCATAAAACTTGCTTATTTAACTTTTTGGACAAATGAAAAAATAAATATATATAAAATAAAAAGAAGAAATAACCCTTTATTTAATAAAGACATCAGTAAGTGCCTTGAAAATAACATGTTGTTTTTCTAACCCTGAAAATGTTCACCGCTGCAATCCAGCTTATATAACAGCATTATAAAACAACTGAAGACAATAACAGATAGTTTCCAGTCATGTGACACTGGCAGCCATGTTGTGGGTCACACATGTCCACATCATCTGAACTATTCAATCATTCATTTATGAAACCTACAATGATAAATAATTACAGGTAATTACAACGTATCCTTAGTCTATGCATATGTTTGACTTACAACATGGCTGCCACGCATGGGATCTATCTATTCTACAATAAAGTTAAAATGTATTCCGACTAACCTGTAGGCCAACTCTAATCTTCTTGGTGAGTGCACCCTTGGGGAAAACTGCCTGCACCTGGGGGACAACAGTTGAGCTGATGACACCCCCTTCCTCGCCAATCTGTTTGTTCTCCTGGCGAATACGCGACACCAGTGCAAAGTATTGTGGGAAGTCTGTGGTGAGAATGCGTGTAATCCTCTTAGCAGTCAAGTCCTCTTCTTGATCGAGTTCTAGAAGAAAATTATGACATACGTTGTACATAAACATGATTTGTGTGAAAATAATGACATAGAAAAAACCTGCATTACACTTAAGGGTTCTTAACAATTTCTTATTCAAACAAAACAAAACATTTTCAGACACCTCCTCCGACCAATTCACATGCATAAAATGTCTATTTTGGGAAAGATTAAAATCAACATTTTACCATTTTAAATGACCAAACACCCTCACTAATTTAATGAGAAGAGGTCTGAAAATTAATAAACTTTAATGTATAGTAAAATTCTGGTTATTGTGAATGCCTCTTGAAATTGTGGTATTTCACAACTTTTGACAAGCATTAAAAAAACTGAAAATTTAAAGCACTTTTCCTATTTGCAGCAATAAATTCAATAGATATCTAATATACGTGTACATTTTGTTTTATTACTATAAACCAGTTAAAGATTTACTTGAAAGAATAATTTTTTTTGTTTCATGCTTAAATTATAAATACATACATGTATAATATATATTACTATTCTGAACTGAAAGCACTCACAAAATTCAATTTAATCATTGAAATATAAAACATTTTATCATTTTAAACTGAGCCGTGTTCACTCTAACAATAACAATGAATAATAAATAAAATAAAATATCTAAAAAAAAACTTTTTTTATGTAATAAAATAAAATGGAAAAAAAATAATAATAAAAACTGTCATT
Source organism: Symmetromphalus regularis (assembly GCA_032355785.1). Lineage (NCBI taxonomy): Eukaryota > Metazoa > Mollusca > Gastropoda > Neomphalida > Neomphalidae > Symmetromphalus > Symmetromphalus regularis. Next base: position 1,660 of record JAULBS010088296.1, on the reverse strand, counting down.
AATAAATACGATTTAATATTAAAAATAAATTGAAATTAAATTTTTAAAATAAAAAATGCATGAAGTAGCATGAAAGACAACTACCTTAAATTCTATACTGTATACATACAAAAGTACATACATGTATGTAACAAAATTCTAATACTCATTGTGCATTTCTATTACTAACACAAAACACTTGCATAAAATTTAAAGTGTAAAGAAATATATTTGAAAACAAATAACAGACAAAACAGATGGTAATGAAACAGATCTGTAAACACCATGTGCTAGAACAAACATCTTGATCTATGTCACAGTGCCATGAAGCAATCAGGCAATTTACCTCCTCTGAGTCTCTGTAAACATCTAACTTTATTGCTTTTAAGTGCTTTAAAATGCTTTTGAGAATCTTTTTATTTTCAACCTGTTATCTTTAATCTTTCTGTAATTTTTTATTTTGTTTTTGGTAATGACTGCTTAAAAATAAATTTCAGTTCATTCTTAATTACCTTTCATTTTAAAATTTTCAAAGTAACTTTTTAGCAAAATATATATTTTGTAATTTAAGAATGTTTATGAATGTACTTGGGTACATTTATTTCCTTTCAAAAATATTTCAACCTGTTCTTTTTCTGTAAACGTTCTTTTGTTTTTTGCTTCTGAATGCTTCAGAATGTACTAGAGTATCCTTAAAATGTCTATGTTTAAAACATTCAACATTTTATTTTTTTAAATAATGTCCTTTTTTAAGTTTGCTTTTCAAAGAATGCCCTGGAGAATGTTTTAATGACATAATGGATTCATCCTCTATCTTGGTATCGTTGCTACGGCACTGTAACAGGTAATAGAAACAGAATATGACCAAACTAAAGATAGAAGTGTTCGTACAACATGCAGATGCAACAGATAAGTTGTTCCTAATTCCACAGATACAAGAAAAGGTAGAGAAAAGAGCAAAAAGAGTTTCACTCAACTATTTTGTTTATCAGTCTATCAGTGGTTTTTAGCATCATAAAGATTGTAAGTTATCTTTATGGATAATGCAATCCAAAATCACAAAAATGTTATTTGTTCAAAACCTATCTTTACACAAAACAGCCCAAAGGATATATAGGCAAAATCATAAGGGCACTCATGAACCACTGTAAAGACAATGATGATACCAAGTGTTCAACATTCCCTCTAAGCGGCACGGTACTATATTGGTGCAGCGCATACCAAAATTTTGCTGCTCTTTTTAATTTACAAAATACAATTATTTTGGCCTCCATACATTTCCGTCACTTGCTCAAAGCATTGCTTATTGGTTGGTAAACATTATAGGAAACATTGCTGGTGGCAACCATCATGAATATTTAAGATCAACTGTTAAAAGCTTATGAAAAGAAACCTGCCGTCACCAAGGAGGCTACAGGTGTTTTTTAAACAAAGTCTTCTGTAGAATTTTTTAAAACAGCGTTTATGAAATAAATCAGTGCTTAACAGGTCTAACAAATTGTTATAATGAATACAGACCTTCACTAGCAGAGCAAGCTCAAACATCTCAATATCAACAGAACTATATGTAATTGGTGAAATAAATTAATTACAAAAAAAAGTAGTTGTTTTATTTAACAACGCCTCTAGAGCACATTGATTTTTATCTTATCATCGGCTATTGGACGTCAATCATATGGTC